>MJUU01037913.1:0-15206 GCA_002080025.1 Modiolus philippinarum
AGTGCAGAACAATACTGAAAAAGGACGAAATTACATAGAACAATATTGGAAAGGGTGGGATTATGGAGAAAATTGGATGAAAAAAGTATAAAACAATAAAATTACATATAAAAAAAAGGTTAGACAAGAAAACATTAGTCTAGACATTGGAAGAAAAAGAGAGAAAATACATAGAACAATACTAAAGGGGGTTGAAAAGGTACACCAACAATAAAAAGGGTGAGACAAGGAAGGAAATGACAGAAAAGGGAAGAAAATATAAAGAACATTGTTACAACATATAAAAACATCCGAAAGACCATGCCCGAGTCGTTCCGACTAGGGAAAATTCCCGACTTCCGGTCTATACCAGGGGCTACGCCCACTTCCGGTCGCGCACGCGTCATGGACTAAGGTCAACCGTGACCCCTGCGGGGTCACGTGTTGTTCCAACACGTCATTTCCGGTCAATAGGCCCGACTAGGGCCTCAATTAAGACCACTTCCGGTATACAACATGGGGCTACGCCCACTTCCGGTCGCGCATGTACACTGTAATAAGGTCATACGAGACCCCTACGGGGTCTTGCCCTCTTTTAACCCACCATTTCCGGTTAAAATGGCTACTTACAGTAGATACAGAACCACTTCCGGTATACACATGGGGCTACGCCCACTTCTGGTCACGCATGTACATTGTAGTAAGGTCAACCGTGACCCTTGCAGGGTCACGTGTTGTTCCAACACGTCATTTCCGGTCAATAGGCCCTTGTAGGGCCTCAAAAAGAGCCATTTCCGGTCGCGCATGCGCATCATAAACACGTCTACATCCGGTCACGTGACTTCCGCTTCCCGTCACGTGACTTTGGTCACGTCACTTCCGGTCTACTTCCGGTGACGTCACTTCCGGCACCACCTCGCACCACCTCGACAAATCCTAAGCGAAAACCTCCTATATACTACTCAAGAATTTTAACTTGTTCGTTTATTACACACTATATGCAACAATTCTGCATCAAAATTTAAATCTCTGAATAAATATCAGTCTTTGTGGTTTTCAGGAACTTTTCAAAAGTTGGGACCGGAATCAACATTCTGAAAGCAAACTACAAGCAAAAATTCTGCAACAAAATATACACCTAAATCCAAAAATAAAGATCGATGGAGTTAGCGTCGCATGCTATATGCGTCACCAATCCACATTTTGGGCCTTTGTCAAAACGACATCTTGGGGTCTCTTCTTTCAATCAAGATAAATATTTAAATTCGAAAGCTTATTGTCTATGCAGACCATGTGCAACAATTATACTACAAAGTAAAATCCCTAAATCCAAAACATGTAGGAGCATTTAACGTCACGTGCAACATGTGTCAAAATAGGCATCTTTGGGCCTCTTCTTTGCAACAAGACCAATATTGAAAATCTGAAAGCTTATTGTGCCCATGTAGCATATATGCAACAATTCTATAAGAAACCTTAATCCAAAAATATTGGAGAAGTTCGTGTCGCAAGAGAGTCCGACTTACGGACCCGCGGACAGACGGACGAGACAAATTTATGACAATATCCCAAACTTTCATTCGAAATTGTGTGGACATGATAAAACGCAACAGGATAGTTAAATACTAAGGACGTTTGGTATTGTTGCAATTTAAACCGTGTAAATTTGCAATTACCTAACATTTTAAAATTTGATAAAAAAAAAGTGATCATTATAGCGTAATAAAAACTGCCTTCGGGAGGGTAGTATTGACTATGACGGATAATGACCAAGCAGAAGCCGAGGTCATTATCTGCATCTATAAGTCAATACCATATTGTAAAAATACAGTCTAAATTTCACGATAATGACCACTTTTTCATAAACTATTATTTTTATTTTATTGAAGTAACCGTATCTTTGAAACAAACATGACATGGACTAAATCTAACACGTAAAGGAAAAAAGTTTGCTAGATTTTTTTATTAACCCTCACAAAACAATTTAACCCGAAACAAATCTTTGTTATCCTCCCCCCAAAACAAAATTTTTTTTGCCCCCCCCCAAAAAAAAATTAACCACCGAAGATTTTTTTAAATAAAAAAAAGTAAAATTGATTTTTTTTTTCGAAAAAAGGTATGTGATAAAGGGTAAGCCATGAGATAAAGGGTATGACGTCATAGTGTGAATACGGAATGAACGTCATGCACTGTATCGCATATAAACATATGATAAATTATGATAACGTAGTAGGCGTGGCTACAAGAACTTTTAACCACGACCACATGGTCTTCATCATGCTAGAATCTGATAAGGACTTGTATTCTAGTCGGATTTTTACAATGGTACTAACTGATAGGAAAATTACTTAAGAATCCAAAATGACACATTACCGTCTTTTATCCAATCGGAAAACAGAATTTTTCGCCGATATTATATTAAATAGTTAAATACATACGACACTGTCCATTTATATATAATCTAAAATTAATTTGCTTAATAATATACACGACAAATACAACACAAGTAAATGCATATGTCTCTTCAAAAACTGATGGAGAACAAATAAAAAGAGGAAACCAGGAAGATTACATACGGATTAACCACGACCACATGGTTTTCATCATGCTAGAATCTGATAAGGACTTGTATTCTAGTCGGATTTTTACAATGTGACTGATAGAAAATTACTTTAAAATCCAAAATGACACATTATTATCCAATCGGAAAATAGAATTTTTCACCGATATTTTATTAAACAGTTATGTAAAATACACACGAAACTGTCCATTTTATGTAAAATCAATTTGCTCAATAATATACACGACAAATACACCACAAGCAATAAGTAGGACTAAAACTGGAATGTAGGGCCAATACAAATAAACAGCTAGCTGCGCAAAAAGCGCATGATACGCCCGTCCTCACTTTAAAGCAAACTGATTAAATGATTCTTGAAATTAAAACTAAAAACTCCATATGAACAAACATGACAAGGGACTTCAGATATGCATCAATTATTTCATCTGATGTTAAACAGTCAAAAATGTATATTGGTTTAGGGGTAGTGATGTCTTAAAATTAAAGAATATCAATGTGTAGACAGAAATTGCAATTTCATACCTTTTTGAAATAATCAAAGTCCTATAACTCTGTAAAGAAAAATCCATCGACAAAATAAAATGATAGGGAGCTTTCTTCCATCATATCCAACAATCCTGCAAAGTTTCAAGAAAAATGTTCAAAGCGTTCTCTAGTTAGAGTAAGAGTAGAGTATAAAAAGTACAAACAAGTAGGGCCAAATTAATAAGGGACATATCACATCCGGTTGTGAAGCTATCCAATAAAGGTGCCATGTAATGGGTGCTTTCATACTGGGTCATGTATTATGTCCTGGAAGAGTCTTATAGCGGCATTGCTCCTCGGCATTGCCCCAAAACGACTCTCCTTATATAAACATAATACAGACTCAATATTAAAACACCCGGTCTACAACACTATAATAATACATCATATCAATGCGTAATATTCTATATCATGGATCGAAAATAGAAATTGATTCGCCTATAAATGGCTTTCCAATCAATTGACCTAGTGGTAAACGGTATGTGAAAGTAAATTATCAGTGATTGTATACAACCAAAAGACAATTCTACGTTTTGTGGCATGCGAGTTGATCCACCTGATCAACGTTATAAATAAAGTACCATGAAGTATGGGTCGATTCATTAATTTTTACAGCTACGACAAAAAAGGACGCCTATGTGACACAGTGCTCTTATCGGTTTCAAACCCGGATTTCACCCCATAAGACAGTTTTTATAGGCCCTGTGAGTTATTTTGTCACTGCAATTTAGCAAACCTGGAAAATATAGATTATTCTGAAAATAAATTAAGTAAAAATACTTGTTTTAATTTTTAAATATTGTTGCCAGGAAGAATCCCCAGGCCAAAGATAGCATTGGTCTTTAGAGATTAGTCACATTTGGGATGGCCCATAAGGTCATGCAAAATTTATATATGAACATAGAGGCTTGTTTAGGGGGGGGGTCCCAATATCCCATATCTTAGTAAGTCTGGACGAAAATATCCCTTTGAAAATTGAAGATATCCCATTAATTATTGAAATATCCCGTTTTCCATAGTCAAAATATCCCACATCCCAGTACTTTTTGTCTCAAATATCCCATATCCCATTAACAAAAGTGCCAAATATCCCATATCCCAATATACCCTAAACAAGCCTCAACATACACCAAAACAAACATAACAGAACATACATCAGAAATTAGAATTGCTAAAACTCAATAGACTTTGACATTTTGAAGAAGTCTTGTAACAAGCTTTAGATCAAAATAGAAATTAAAACCTGTGGAAGGAGTTTGCGTCTTAAGAAAACATGACGGAGATGCAGACAAACAGACGGATGGACTGACGAAGCCTATACGACGCTTGAATTTGGAATGTACGAGGATAAAACCTGAGACTTTACTGATCACCATAAAATAACCTTTACTTTCTACCTGCTACAACACCTCAACTTTGTATTCCCAGTGAACGTATTGCTAAGGTATATAGCTGTTTTGGATTCCAAAAAGTATCTTTCTGATAATGTCAAAATGCTCATTCTCTTGTGGGACCTAAATCGTATGACCCTTTTAGTAAGATTTGCCTCCCTGCAAGGCACATGTTGTTTTACTGTCCTATACAACGACGTTCTTGTGTCCCCTGTTGCCTTTCAAACTATATGGAGGCTCAGAAGTTGAGCCTTTGTACAAAATGACAAAACCTTTCTGAGCAATACAAAGATACGAATGATTTTAAAAGTACATCAACAATCCATATCTGCTCTGAATGAACTCATTAGCTACAACAAATTTTGGAAAAGGTTTACCTTGTAAAATATCAGATTTAAATAACCTTTCATGATTGGTGTAAAGGTGGTCAGGTGGTATTTATGTTAAGATAATTTGAGTCATTGATCATTAGGTTTTAATTGATTCTCAATACAATTTTAATTGATTCTCCAATACAATTTTAATTGATTCTCAATACAATTGTTTTTGGTGTTAATCTGTTTTTTTTTTGTCAAAACAACTGAATTACGGAAGCGAACGGGAGTCTAATGATGCCACATAAGGAAAAAATATCTCGTAATTATGAGATAACAACTCATAATTATGAGATAATATCTTATAATTATGAGATATTATTTAATAATTGTGACATAATATTATTTAATAATTGTGAGATATTATCTCATAATTATGTTATAATAAGTCATAATTAACAAATAATTGTCTCATAATTTTGAGATATTGTCTCGTAATTACGAGACAATTATCTCATAGTTATGAGATATTATTTCACAATTATACGATCTTGTAAAAACAACCATTAAATCGGTGATAAATAGAAAATCTATTATATTGGACACAATGTGATTTCATCAAGAAGATTTCAAGGATAAGACGTAACAAAACATAGCATTGACTTGGAAAGACTTTGCAATTGTTCTCTGAAGCGTATTTATGCACATGAAGAGATAAATATCTCGTAATTGTGAGATAATATATCTCGTAATTGTGAGATAATATCTCAAAATAATGAGATAATTATCTAATAATTTTGAAACAGTAAATCATAATTACGAGATAAATGTTATCTCATAATTTTGAGATGTTTTGTCATAATTATATTTATACTATTTTATAATTATGAAATCTTATCTCATAATTATGAGATATTATATCATAATTACGAGATAGTACCTCATAATTATGAGTTAATATGTCATATTTATGAGATAATCATCTCATAATTATGAAATAATCATCTCATAGTTATGAGATCATTATCTCATAATTGCGAGATAGTATCAATAATTATGAGTTAATGAGTCATATTTATGAGATAATTATCTCATATTTTTGACATAATTATCTCATAATTATGAAATAGTATCTGCTATTATATAGTGTTATTGTTGATAATTCAGTGTTGACAAAATAGTCAAAATGAAAGGTAAATGTTCTTCAATAAAATAAAAATACAATTACTTATAAAGAGGGAATTATCACGATATACACTGCCCTTGGAATAGCGATTTGGACTGACATATCGATAAAAATACCCTCGGCTACGGCTCGGGTTATCCCTTCAACAATCTATATCTGGAGATAATTCCTTCTATTATGTAACTATTAAACGCAGTCCACTTTTAATGCACATTTCAGTGCTTTGTTGTCAGATTCAGCAACGACCACTTTTTCAGTTTCAGAGGAGATGATCAAAATATGTTTTCCTATGATGTATGGGTAGTCAAGTGCTATTTATACTGAATCAGAATAAATATATAACCGCCTTCTATACATTACTCCTGTTGAGTTTTGTCACAAATTTGCCTCAGTGAGAGGCCAGTAGTGTGTAAAATTTTACGGATGCAAGCAGAGTATCTTGTCGATATCTCCTACTACATAAAGAATGTAAGTTACGTCCTAGCCTTTCTTGATCTTTCACCAGTTTCTTGAATGGCTGAACATTTCGGTAGAAACGAGGATTAGAAATACCCTGAGGAAAAAGCTGTTAGCGAGAAACGCCATATTTAGATATCAAATGTGAATGTATTCAACAACTCATGAAATATGTAACCTTCTTGTAAGAGTTTGGTTGTAACAGTAAGGTTACGTTCAAGTAGAACAAACGAGTGCGCGTGCAAGTCGTACTAGTTGAGAAATATGCACCCCATAGGAGGGAGCCAGAGGTATATAGCCGTCAAGAAAAAGGAAATTAATAATAGTGAAATCAAAATAAAAAATCCCTTTTATCATATATTTTAGTTTTTATTTTACCAGAGTCAAATAATAATCAGATCCAGAAAAGGGCAGTATTTGGAATCATGGTTAGCCTTATTTAATTTCAGTTCTAGTGGGTAAATGAATAAAATCTAAAAACTGGGGGTTGTCAATGGTAAGGATATCGTCAATATACCTGCTGTTATAATTGAAAACTGAAATAAGTTTGTCGCTGTTTTGTATGGTCCCGTTTTAAAGTTCTTTTTCCATGAAGTCCTGTTCATAACAGAACAAAATAAGATATGCAATAAGAGGAGCACAATTTGTACCCATGGGAATACTCACAATATTTAGCATACAAATGACATTATTAAAAGCACAAGCAATTTTAAACACAAAAATACAGTAGTTTCAGAGCAAATGATCAAAACTTGATATAAAAAATGGATGAAGGACGTGATGGCAATAGTCCACACTGGCCCTTTGGTTGAAATGACATATATCTAACATACATGTAACTTAACTGAATAGTTATGACTTCGAGAGCAACAAGTGGCAATCAATTTATTTACAGAAATTACAAGAACAAACTCGACCCCCCTCCCACTTATTAATAAGACCTTTGAACTGGTTTAAACCCATTCAGTCCCCTCTCAATTCATTTGGAAGTTGGTTCCATAATTTGGCTGCCCCATAACTAAGTGAATGTAAACCATTTACCCTTGGTACCTTGACCACTTTGTTTACCTAAAACAATAAGAGTTATTATATCATGTAGATATATAGGATTAAGCTGTTTTATATACATGAATAGCTAAGAAACGCAATCGTCTGACGTTAAGACATGGTATTTTTGACCTTAAATACGAACTATTAGCACCATTATTTAAAAGCGCAGAGCTCTTTCTTGGATTTTTTTCTAATTTTCTTGTATTGCTCTCGGAACCAGAGGACAGTAATTTTCTGTGATGCTAAAATCAAAGGTCACTCCAAGTAATTTTACTTCATCTTCACATAAAATTTCATTACCATCTAAATTGAAAATAATATTTTCTTTCTGAGTTTTACTAACTATAGCGATAGCCTGAAACTGACCAAGATTTGCCTTCATATGATTATCTGCAATCCACTTTATTAAAATACCACTTTCTTAATGTGCTTTTTGTTCTTTCGGTATTCTAATGCTGTTGTTTTTAAAAATGACTCTTTTAAGAGACAAACCTTGCCAGTTTGCTGGCAGAAAATTTTACTCTGGTCTCTTTTCCATTTTTTCTTTATATGAGTCACTTATGGAGCCGCGAGGAATTCCGCTGTGCATCGAGTTGACCGCAGTTTCTGTATCCGCTTAAATGTAGCCCCCATTTTCCAACAAAAAAAAATAAATAAATGAAAATAATTTGTCTAAAAATAAACAATAAATAAAAAAAGATGATAAATAAAATAATATTTTAAAACCAAATACATATAATTATATGTTTTTGTTAAAACCAATTGACTCGCACCGCTCGGAATTTTGAATAAATTCTGATTAATTTGAAAAAAAACTCTAATATTTAATTCTAGCACGATTCCGCATCTCGAATTTTCTGTTAGGATCAACAAGCATGCTTCAGCACATGTATTCACATAGCTTCACAATATTCTATCCGAAACAACGTGACTACGATCAAAATAGTCCGACGTCACATGCATACATTTATTGACACGTGAGTTGAAGTGACGATATAGATACAAACTGCGGCTGCTTAACACTTTCTATCACATTGATATGTTGACTTCCAAAGACATTAATTCGAAGACAATGAATATTAACGGAGCTATTGTTCAAAATAATTTAATGGATGAACATTCTGCAAAAAGAATCAAACTTGAAATATCGGAAAGGTAAATACTATATTTGTTTTGGTTTTGCAGGGGCCATGTTAGTAAAAACGTGATTTTCGGCACATAATTTTGTCAAAATATTTCAAAATTTATACTTGATTATTAACAAGGAAGTGTTGTGTAAAACAGAATTTTTAATTCGCTAATAAGTCTACAATCTGAGATGCAACTTATAGTTGCAGTGTGCAACTTGCAAACGGGCACGTGTCTCAACACCTGTAATTTAGTTTTCATATTGGAGGGGCACTTAAGGGATATCTTTCTTGCAACTATCTAAAAATGAGTGAAAATAAATGTTTGTCGCAGGAAAGTACTTCATTTCAGCGTTTATAAACATTTTATTTTCATTTAGGGCAGCTGTCGTTAAAATTGAAATGATTCAGGGGAAGTGAAGGGGGGGTGTTGAGTTGGGGATACAAAATGTACCACTGAACAAGATAAAAACTGGTATAAGTGATTACCTGAGAGTTGAATATTTACTGAATGGCTTGTTTTACTTAAAACCTAAAAAAATAATTAAAAGTTTAGATGTTTTGCATGTAATATATTGCTAGTAACACTAACAGTAGCTAGATATTTGCAGTTGATTGAGATATTGCAAGGTATATACTGGGATTATCGGTTTTGGTGGCCTTGAGCATCCATTATGACGTCTTAATTTTCATTTCAAAGCAATGCAATCCAAGAAAACTAATGTCCCACAATAACCCATGACAGTATTTGAGGGAAATGCAGATAAGTCGAAAACATTACTTAAGAGAATTAGAGTAAAAATAGGTTCCGTAATAAGCCAATTGTCAAAAAAAAAAAAAAAAAAAAAAAGGAAATAAATAGAAAAATAAAATTCTTGATTTGGCATAAAATTATAAAAATTGATAGCACAAACTGCTAAAATATAGGAATTGTCATACATTTATCTGCATGTACAATGATTCATTTTTCACAGTTTGCTTAACTAGAAAAAATATTCCGCAGAAAAAGAGCCAAGGTATTATATCTCGATCTTTATAGTGTTAGCTCCAAACATTTTCACAAATGTACCTTCAGTTTTCAGTTTCTATTTACACGTATTTTCCAACATAATTTCTTTATTTATTAGTATTTTTGATCAAAATCTTATACATTACACCAAAAAATGATTCAGATTTTTTTTTAAAATGCATGCATTGAATAAAAAGTACTTTGAATTGGAGCACATATCTTGTCTTGCAGAAGTTAATGGCTTGAAATTTAAGAGGTTGATTTAAATTTCAAAGATACACATAAATAGTAAAACTTATTAAATTAAAATACTATGATAACAGCTTAAAATAAAAAACAGAAGTTTAATTCAAAGAATAGTTAAGTTTTTAGGTTCATTTGAATGGATGATATTGTAAGAATTTTTTCAGTGGATCTGTAAGAAGAATTGTCAATGATGCATGTACATGTAAATTATTAACTAAATATTTGTTCCCTTTTCTAAGTCTACATTTAGGCATGTAACTAACAAAAATGTTAAATGTATCCTTGTTAAAAATACATTGGTTTTATCATGCCGAACTCGGTATATGTCTCTATTGCTTCTTGTGGTGAAATTTGTCAATTACAATGCAAAAACAATAGTTTTGGTTTTAGAAAATGAAAATTGCACAAGATGATGTGGTCAGATACTCACATTATGAACATATCTGATATCTTCAGATTTGAAAAGTTATTGAACAACCTCGGATGTAATTATAAAGATAAAAAAACTAATCCAACTTTATTATATGTGGAGAGCTGAGCCAATCTTTGTCCCAGATTGGAATCCATATGAAGCCCCAAAATGGATCTAATTATAGTATCGTGTACAAAGTAGGTAAGGTGTTCAAGACAATGCTAACACTGTTTACTGGTTGTCTGTCATATTTAGGCAGTTTGTCTGATGTGCCTCTTGTCGTACTTAGACAGTTTTGCTGTAATGAAATTGAAGATTCTTTGGTTGCAACATATATTTAGGAACATATTTTAACATGAGACCATTTTTACTGCCTATTCTCTGAAACTTACATCTATACATTTGAAGATGGAATCTAATCAAGATAGAATGTAAAAGACTAGGATCAATTATATTTTTTGATTGATCTAAAAAAGTCCACATACTTAAAGGCAGATTTAAAAAGATCTGATCTTGTGAAAAAGTTTTAACACATAACTTAGATCGATTGAAGCTGAAAATAAATATGGACGTGCATTTCACCAAAATAGTTTTAAAAATTTAAACATATTAAAAAGGTTGTTTTCGACGTCTGTCTGATCTTTTGTCTTTTGTTCATTTTCTTGTACCATCATGCTAAGGAAATTTGAAAATTTGCAAAATCTGTCAGTTCATCCATGATTTTGTGCAAAAAATTGGATTTCTGTTTGATATCTAAAAAAAAAAATAATAATAAAATTACACATGTTGGCATCATAATCTTTATAAAGCTGGTGTAAATGCAATTACAGTTAAAATTTAGATTACATTGTACAACCAATTAAGGGAAACAACGAATAAATGTGAAGCGGTTTTAAATAAATCAGTTCTTCTTAGATTGATAAAAATTCAATAATTTTTATGATGTTAAATGTGGTCTGCTTAAACTGCATTAAACTAATGTTGGTCATGTCTTATGTAGACATTTACTATATAAGTAGTTAATCATATTAGTGAAGATGCATTGCATTTCTCTCCTTATAACTTCTTAAAGCCGAAATACAATGTACCCAAATCTACAGCTTATTTGATGGGTATTTTTTAATGCATAATGACACAAATTTTATCACTTATCTTACTAAATGCTTATTTATAATGTCAACTGTCATGACATTAGCATTACATGCAATGGGAGATAACTCTAATTCTCTAGTCAGTATTATATGTCTGGCTGCCAGTGGCATTATTATACCCCTGGCTTTAACGGGTGGTAAATAGTGATCATGGTGTCTGTTCATCTGTCAGTTTGTCTGTCCATTCGTTATTCCATCTGCCATTGGGTACATACTTTGTGGCAACAACTCCTCCTAAACCACTTGGTGAAATTCAATGAAACTTTCACAGAATGTTCATTACATATTGCCATTGTGCACTAGCTATTTAAAAATTTGATTTGACATGGATTTTTTTTTGGTAATTTTTTTTACATCTGGAATCAAATGGGGGAGGGGGTATGTTTTTGTGAGCTTTGCTTACAGTTTTTAGTTTTTTTTTTCATTTTGTCTACATTGATTTGTTCTGAAATATGTATGATGCCTTTATTTAGGTATAAAGTGTTTGTTTTATGGTTACTTTATGGTGTTAACAAATTTCAGTGGTAGTTAGATTAAATGTAGATAACTTGTTATATCATCTTGAACTTACAGAAGAATGATGGCTGAAAAAGATATTCATAGTACTAATGCAAAGTTTTTTTTTTCTGAAAATAGACTGGTAGTGAAAATTTCCTAATTACTTTTTATTGGTGACAGCTGTTATACTGGAAATAGTATTTTGGGGATTTATATTTTTATATCATACATGTATCTGACTGTTTTGGTTCTGAACTGAATACAGGATTATCTGTTTATCACCAATTTAAGCTATAACTACTGTGTATCTGTATCAGAAATTTTTACTTCAAATTTTACTAGAATGTATGTTTTCTCCTGTACATATTAGAAATGACACAACAGACTTATAATTCACTATTTATATGCTGTTTTTGTTTTGCAATACCCGGAAAGAATACACTTGCAGATTTGTTGCCAAGCCTGCATAAAATGATTGCATTGGATTTAAATGTGTTTTCATCAGAAAGTACAAAAATGTAGATTTATTTATTTTGAACCTATATATTAAAAACCTTCCCCTCCCCTAAACTATTTTTTAGTCAATTGCAATCGATCAAAAGAGAGAGCCAGAGCAAGATTGAAGTTTTTGAGATTGAAAGTTCTCTAAAATCAGAGTATAATTGTATTAAAAAACCAGTATATAGTTTACGAGTGATTTATAGTTATGTTATGACTTCTGTGGTTCCTTCTGTTTTTACTAATTATATCATTAATTTTGATTTAAAGGCAAGAATGTTATTTTATTTTTATATAACCACAAATTTATATGGTCATTATCATGACTATGATATGACCTCAATTGTTGACATGTTTGCATATAACTTAAGTTCTAGCTTATTGATCGTTATATATTTTTTTCATTTTATTTGGATTATTATACAGTTTTTTAGTGAACTCTAATAAAAAATGCTCTCTTATAAGATTTTTGTTGCACATTGAACGTTAAATGGACCAGAAACTGTATATAATATTCTGTGTAAAAAAAAATTGAAGGTGATAAATTTGCTTGATTACTTCAAATTCCTGTTGAAGTGAGCATTCAGGATACCTAGGGATTTTGTAATTCTTGAGCACTAAGAGAATCTGAAGGGGACAAATATTTCACTGTTGCTTACTGTGCTTTCAGAATGCTTTGAACTCTTTCAATTGATTTAGTACTATCAATCTACCAAAAGGATTATTGAACCAAAGTTACAGTATTTACAACTCAATCGTTGCTGTGAAGTTGGACAAACAATGTGAAAACTTGATACTCACGACCTATGGAATAAAGAAAACTTTGCCTTTCTACCGATCAAAACACTGTACTTATAGGATGAGGAAATTCTTATGACATTTTTTTTCTTCATTGTAAATATAATATCATTGACATTGACATTAGCACAATTCCCCTGAAACCCCTGACATGCAATTACTTTCATGTTTGATAGTATTTTTGCTTGTGATGCACAGATGCATAGACTTTACAGTGGGGATTCAGATTTTCTGGTAACAGGGGCCCTGAACCCAATTAAAAAAAACTAGGAATTTTATAGTGATACCAATGTTTAAATACCCAATGTTTATCTGCAAATGACAGAGGAGTTCTGTAATGTCACAAACTATGTTTATATGACAATAAATATTTGATTTGATTTGATTTGTAAATTTGCAGTTCACTGCTTCAAAATACCGAAGAAAAATATATATTCTTACCTCAGAAATATTCTTCACATTTGTATAAGTTAATCAATTGAGGGCTTCTAGTGGATGATTTATGAGAAAAGTGACTTCATAGCTCATTATCATTATTATTGCATGTATTAGAAGAAATAAAACAAAATATTACAAATATTTGATCCATGCATCTGATACATTATTTGATGTACCATTACACAGTAAAAAAATTATTTACCAATTATAATAATTTTAAAAAAATGTTCAAAAACACTAATTTTGAAAGGGAGCTAATTAATATTGCAATATGTTCCGCTATGTAATCTCCATTCCAAAAAAGTATGACTTTTAAATTTTATTTTGAAAATGTTATTGTCTTGAAGAAAAAATTTTGATTTTAGTAAAATAATTATAAAAAAATTATATCACAGCCATTTTTGTGATATATGTAATGAATATTTTATCCAAATTCTTGTAAAAGTTAATTTCACTTTTTATACGACCGCAAAAATTTTGTGGTCGTATATTGGTATGGTACTGTCGTTGTCGTCGTTGTCGTTGTCTGTAGACACTTTTGTTTTTGGTCAATAACTTTTGTTCCAGTATATCAATCCTTATGAAATTTTAACATTATGTTCTTTGGTACAAAAGGAAGGCTTGCAGTAGTTTTGGTCATTGTGACCCCACCCGTTTTTAAAAAAGGGGCCAAAAAAATGGTTAAATTGGGTGTTTTCACATACTTGTCTGTAGAATCTTTATTATTAATCAGATTTTGATGGGGTTTCTTTCAGTGTGCTACTGAGGAAATTTCCAATCAGTAGTATGCCAGTGGATTTCACGTATCATGTAGCGTTCCTGAGATAAATGGGGCCCAAAAGGGGCGAATCAAAAAAAAAAAAAAATTTTTTTTTGGTCCGATTTTGATGCAGTTTTTTTCAGTGGATTGCTTATGAAAAATTAACACAGCACTCTGCTATTATATTTTTGGTAACTAAATGATTGCTTACCTAGCTATGAGGGACCAAACCGTAACAAATTGCTAATTTGCAGATTACCTAAAATTGTTATTTTTCATTGGATTTTTTTCTTTAGATTCCTCTTGATATAAGCTTTCAGTAGTATGTCAACGGATTTGTCCTAGGTCTTACCGTTTTCGAGCTATAAGGGGTCAAAGGGGCCAAAACTGGAAACTTGCAGATTACATGAAATTTTTATTTTTCGTCGGATTTAATGGGATTTTTTTCTTAGGTCATTCCACTTGATAGTTTCAGTATTGTGTCAATGGATTTGGTGTCGCTCTTACTGTTTTCGAGCTATAAGGGGTCAAAGAGGAATCATAAGGAGTCATAAGGGCTAATTTTCATTTCCCCTAGTTTGTGTCCAGCTAATTACTGGGTCAAACTCCTTATTATGTCCATGCAATTATTGTGTCAAGCTCTTTAGTATGTCCACACTCACTTTCAATTACACTTGTTCAAATTGCGAGTGGTCGACATGCTGCGGTCGTATCATGCTGCGCTCGGCGTAGCCCTTTATTCATAAGTGTCGTCATTCCCTGTGGTATCAGCATTAGCATTAGTACA
>MJUU01037917.1:3266-132655 GCA_002080025.1 Modiolus philippinarum
TTTTGCGCACTGTGAGTATTTGGACATCTTTCGGGATTGTAAAATTGTTGAAAAAATACTACTTTTGTCAAGTTTATGTCAAAATTTATTGAAAAAGATGTGTCATGAACCAGCGCGATCTTCGCAAACATAATTTGATTGTCCATCGGCTTTCGGCGGAAAATTCAAAAATACGTTAAAATACAAATTAAAAAGATATGTTTTGCGGTTTTATATTCACATCTTCGGTTTTAGTTAAATAATAAAAAGATATGCGCTTTTTGTCACTACATGTTTTTTGCGTTTCTTTTGGCTAATAATTATTATTTCATGGTTGTAGAAAATAGCCACCTGCTGGCGCATAAAAAGCACGATTAATTTTCTTTATCATTGCTTTATAAGGTTAACATATTTTTGAAAATGTATTTTATATTAACTTCGATTGCGCCAGTCCCGAGGCGCCATGCAGTTCATTGTCTCTCGTTCACATCGTGTCGCTCGATCGTGTATCTGGTGTATGGTCCAGAGTTACCGAGTACAGAGTATGGGTTATGGTGCATGGTGTATGGTTCATAGTGTATGGTGTATGGTTCATAGTGTATGGTGTATGGTTCATAGTGTATGGTGTATGGTTCATGGTGTATGGTGTATGGTTCACGTTGCAACACCATACACCATTACACCATACACCATGAACCATTGAACCATACACCATGCACCATTGAACCATACACCATTACACCATACACCATACACCATAAAATGGTTATGTTTTACCCTACAAGTACTGTAGTAGATTGTTGGATGTTTCTTCCATATATGGTCACTCACTGGTCATCCAAGTTTAAATCGACGTCCAAATATTAACAATGCGTTTCCCATATTTGGGCATTTTCACATATATGGTCAGATGTTCCTTTTGTTTATTTCTTTATAGTAGGTTTGCCCGATCATCTACAGATATGTCAGCCATACTGCACGAGAAAATATGAACATAATTTTGTATGAGTCATGAATCTGAGTAAAAGGAATCGCGTCTCGACCATATTAAGTAAGCTTATCTGACGGTTAGTATGAATCATGGTACGTAAGTCAAATATTACGCGTCCTCATGATACTTTTGACTACTTTTGAGTTAAGGGGTCTGAGTCATGGGGCTTAGGTACGGTACCGTGAAATAGGGACAGGATTTCAACTTCTTTGGGTTTTTGGAGACCACAAAACTGATCAAATCCTAATACTTGTATCGGTACTTCCTTGGACGAATTTGGTCAGGTGACCGATATTATATCTTGAAAAATGTTGTTATTTTTTATCATTTCTTTGTTTGTAAAATTTGTTTACCCGAGAAAAAATTTGCGAATCTAAACTGTCATTTTTACACTAAATGAAAAGCTTTAAATGGTAATACATAACTGACGTTTGATTGAAGTTTGCATATGATACTATTATGCTCGATACACTTGGAATTAAGGTAAGTCAATTATCTTAAGCTAACAATAATATATTTATTACAAAGCCATGGTATGCTGTTTTTTTTTCCAAAAATAATTCTTGAAAATAATCAACATTTGAAAGTAGCAACACTAAGATTTGATTTGATCTGCATTGAAGAGACATTGATTATTTCTGCACTGAAGGGACATAAGATTTCGAAGTGGTCAGGTGCTCTCCCATCCCATTTCTAAATATGGTCATGTCGATTCCCGAGCATAAATAAATGTTTACCATATTTGGACGTATCTTCCATATATGGTTACGTGATGCCCAGAATTTCTAAATATAGTCATGTTGATTTAAATCGTTGCCCCAACAATAACAATTAGTTTTTCATTTTTGGCATGTCTTCCATTAATGGTCACATGTTCCTCGCGTCCTCTTAATATATGGTAACGTCGTAGCCGGCTTCGGTGACGTCGTGTATGGTTACTTTATCATCTTCAGATATATCGGCCACACCGTAACAAGAAATATAAAAAGCCAGTTGTTTGATGCATGAATTTAAATAATTGGGAACGCGCCTATTAGGTAAGCTAATCTGAGTCATAAGGTTAGTATTAATCATGGTACGTGAGTCATAGATTACTCGTCCCTACCTTATTAGGTAAGCTGGTATAAGTCAGTTGTTTAGGTTTGGTAACACATATAGTGGTTGGGTGTGCTGTCTGGCCAGCATATACGTACGTGTTTTAGATATGTAATTTCAATAATTTGTAGTCAGTATTTTAATTGATAATCTATAGTTCTGTAAGCCAAAACTACTAACTAAATATATTTTCTTTCATTTTGTTTTTATTTAATATATTCGATGAGCTACTTTTTAGCAAGGCTTCTATGCTAGATAAATCAAACACCTCCGTAATAAAACAATTTAAGCAGCTGTTTTCCTAAAGATCAAGTTATGCATACTGCAAATTGCTAAATAACGTAACTAAGCTACATATTGGACATTTGTAAGGCTATATCAATTTTATTTTTCAAATATTAAGAGATGATAAAATACGTTTGTTCTAAAAGGAGTCAGTAATATACTGTTTCCTTCAATGGCAGTCATTTATTTCAGAAAGCCACACAGGCTTCTTTTAGTGGACCTTTAGTTCTCTTTTTTTTTCATTTTGCTTCAAACATAATGTTGTTTCTTTGAATATCTCTAAATTTAACTGTGCAATGGACTGGAACTTATGATTTTTGACTAATGTTTGAAAAATGTTTAATATTTTGCAATATTTTTCAATGCTTTATTCTCATAAATAACGATTCAGTTTACAAATTAAAGTGTTTTGTGATGATTTGATTAATTTTGAACAAAAAATAACGATTTATCATGATACTTCAATGATTTGAGGCTATTTTATGGATGATAGGATAGAAAAGATCGTCTACTGTAAAATACCTTTCATATAGCTTTTGGAACTTTCCAAGAACTGCAGAAAATATTATAAAATGAGAAAAAAAAACTTAAGGAAAACGAAAACACAAACACAAAGTGACACTGACACTCTGATGTGTTTGAAATTTAGCTAGACTCTATTTCTGGGGACATTCACTTGGCAACCAAGTGGCATTGTTTTTATTTCTTTTCAAAAGATTATTTGCTCTTTTGAAGTAATTCAGGTTTTATAATCAGACAAACTAACTCAGCACGATAAAAAACCTTTTTTTTCATAGGGAATCTGTGATTTGATACTAGTTAAGTTAAGGAAGAGTCCGAGAAATTAAAGTAACAATTATGAAATTAATTCAATTTAAGATGCATCATATTCCATTAACATTTAATTGTATACAAATCTTGGATAAAATTTTATTTGTAGTTTTTAATACCAAACACAAATCTGATCGGAATTACAGGTATAGCTATGAAATTACAACAAATCTTGACAAATTTTGATGAAATACAATACTCAAAATGGAACGAAACAGCAATACTAAAAAAAAAACAAAGTTTATTTGATAGAACACAAAACTTACATTCTGTAAAATGAATCAGGAAACACAATATTCTGTAGACTTGTAATCCCATTATCATCTAAGTACAGAGACTTGTAGTTCCTGCAATGATGTTCACATTTTCGTAGATAGACACTAATATTCATATCCATGAGATTTTGTTAAATGTCGGCACAATTGAAAAAACCAACCCTACTTATTTGAAATCTGTAATAAAAAGTAGGGTCACCATGCTTGTTTTTGCTAGAATTGATATCAAAGTTTGCTCATTTTAGCCATTTGTTCATCAAAGTTTACATAGAATGCATGTGAAAAATATGGAAAGGCTTTTTGTGAGATTACATGTATTAGAAATGAACCTTAAATCCATGAGAAATTCAAATATTTTTGTAAATAGATAATTTATGATATAATCTATTGTTTACAATGAAAAAAATGTAAATGTCACCGTGCCTTCAACGGATATATTTTATAAAGTGTCCGGACTAAACAGTATTTTTGGGATAAGTATAATTTGCGGCAAAGTGGACAGAATATGACGTTTCACATCTGTCACTCAATTACGACGTAACAAAAGAAACACGTCAAAGTGCTATTCAGGCTAGAAAAAAGAAGGGAAACGGGGAATGTGTCATCAAAGAGACATCTTTATTCGACTCTTTATTTTTCAAGTGCACAATTGAATTGCGCAGCGCAACAATGTCTATCTCACTTAATGTATAAAAATATATCTGATGATCAATAAAAAACATCGCGATGTGCATCGTACATCGTTCATGTATCAGTCTATTGGAAGTGATTTAACTCACGGTAAAGTCTTGAGAAAACTTACCAAAAACGCAATCTCTCATATGGCTTAATAGTTTCACCTTGTCTTTAGCAATGATAAATTATAGTATAACTAATCGACTATGAATAATAATACTAACACGTTATAACTGTGTTCACAAGCGAAAAACAAAAGTCTCCAAAACGAACTCCCATATCCGATTCCTTGGCATCATTAAAACCCTTTTTGAAAACAATTTGAGCAGGATTTCCCTTATAATTTACTTTATTCATAAAGTTGAAATAAAAACATAACACACAGCAGAAAACACGCTTTTTCTCAAAATTATAGCGTTCTGGCTTGGTTTCCATGGCAACCAAATTCTCTATTATCCATTACAACCAATTTTATGCCTCGTTTAAAAAAATTGGGCAGGGGTTCCCCTTATAATCTGAGTAATACTTATTGTTGTAATCAAAATACTATTATCAACAAAAACTCTTATTTTTTTAAACTTTCCTACTTTTAGTATGGTTTCCATGGTAACGGTTGTTATTTTGAAATTTCCAATACCATGGAAGTCTCTTTGACATGACATCCACCTTTAATATGAAGTTTTATTGAGCTAGTATTAAAAGCTTTTGTGACACAGTGAGAAATATGGTGCATAATCGCAATTTGCTGGATTTTCAATAGTTTTCGAATGACGATAATTCTATTATCACTGCACTGCGCTGATATGAACATATTATCGTCAATCTTTATGCAACGTTAGCAACAGTGTATGAATATCACGTCGTGTGATGTTTCGTGAAAAAAAAATAATTCGAAGAAAGAAAGCGCTATATTTCACCAAAAATTTATATGTTTAACATAAAAATACTTCTGTAGAAAAAGAAGCATATATGTGGTGTATATCAATAACAGAATTAGCGATAAGAATGCTATTAGTAATTTGTTTTGATCGGATGTATTTCTCAGCTAGTATTGCATCTCGTCATTTTCCCATAGGGTTACGATTGGACGACACCATCCCTTCTTGAGCCCCCTAATGTACCCTAAATGGACCCCTCCTGAATTTATTTTTCCTGATTGCACATCTAGATATATGGGGCTAACATCCTACAAAGTTCATAGCTTTAGGTGTTATGGTCTGTGAGATCTGGTTCGGACAAGTTCATTGCGAAAAGAATAAAGAAGGATGGAAGAAAAATAATAATAAGAATCGCAATAAAAACTATAAGTCTCCCAACTTCGTTTTGGAGACTTAATAATGTTATTAGTGCCGAACAACGCCAAACGACAAAAGAGGGAGTTTCATCCATTGCGTGCTTTGACAAGACTGGCATTATTTTTGATATCCATCGCGGTCGATCAGTTATATATATGGATTTTGTAATCTAGAAACAGAATTTAGATGCATTTTTATGGGGATATTTTTTTTTTCATTTCAATTCGTCACATGCTTACATTGACGATAAAATATTGTTACGTCATTTTCTAGATTGATATATACTGTTTATTTTCACAAAATAATGTAAAAATAAGTTGAAAAACTCGGAAAAAACACCACTTTCTTTAGAATAATACATAGTTCATGCAATTTTTCAAATATTTTATCAGAACTTATAACACGATGATCAAACTGTTCAAATGAGTGTCAATCACTGTTTTGCAGAACAAATCACTGGAACATAGCAGTCGGAATGGACATACAATGGTTAAGTGTAAAGTCATGAGAAAGAATTCAACAGTCCTAGGCCATTGGATTGATTATCAAGACTATAACCCAGATGAAAAGTAGTTATTTTTGACTACCTGTAGATCAACTTGCATGAAAATTTATGCTACAGCTATTTTAGGTGTGATTGCCAAAATACATTAAAAACAAAAAAGGAATACGTTTCTAGTTAAAGTTAATAAGATTTGTAAAGACACGATCAGCGAATCTATTAAAGAGATTGTGTTTTTCATCATGACAAATTGATGTGCTTTGTTTTATGTAATAAATGACGTCATCTCAATGGCCAGGATAAAAGGTGTGTATATGTGTTTAGAAAGTACTGATTTTTTTTTCTTGACTTCTACTGCTCAACTAAGCAGATTTTTTTTTTATTACATCTGAAATAATTTCAAGAACTACTATTGTATAGGTGATCCTGTGTTATGTAGATCTTTTTATCTATAACTTAAAAGACTAATGAGTACATAATACAACAAAAATCCCAATCATTAATTTTAATTTGTCATGAAGTATAAATATTTTAATAAATGAATTTCTAATTCTTGACTAGAAGTCTAAAGCACCTTGCAATCCATATTGAAAACTAGTTTCTTAGCTAATTGTTAGAAGTACAAAATGGAATTTTGTTACATATTTGTATATTTTGTTCTATCTTGTTTCAATATGTTCACTCAAGAACAGAAAACCAAATAATAGCAACAGCTGAGACAAACCATCAGCTGAAATGCAAGAATAAAGACCCTCTACAGCAGTTGGTCGCAATAACTTACAGATATTGTCGATTGGAAAAGGCTTCTTCTTCAATGACAGACATCTTATTACGACGTAAATGCCTGCAAAGTAGAACTGAACTTTATATTTAAAATAAATACTACTCAACAAAAGAAACGATCGCAGATTATATCAGGAATGATATTTTTCTTTCTAGAAGAAAACCATAACTCGCAGACAAAATGTTTTTTTTTCTGCACGTAAAAATTAACATTATGCCCAAATATGTCTTTTACAATTTCTTTATATATGTGTTTGTGTCTTGCTCATACGTGAAACATGTTTGACAAAGGCAAAGCAATTATTTAACATCATTATAAACAAAAGACAAGACTGATAACACATCCAACATGCTTAATATATAAAGTCCATGTCATATGATAAAAAAATGTGGCCATTTAGTATACAGTTTTTAACTTGTAAGTTAACGGTCAAGGTCGTACGAAGGTCACTATGATAGGTGATACAATCGTGATGGTAGATCAACACACTATTTTAAGCCTTTGTGTAAATATGTTCGCGACGTTCTAACCAACGGACGTTATTTTAAATTCTGCTAGCCGTTCTCCGCCAAATTATTTTGTCCGATTTTTGCAAAAAATGTGAAAAGCAAAATTTAATACCTACAAATTAAAGCACACCTCAGCTTTAATCGTTGCATACACCTATACATAATCAATGGAGGTAATACAAAAATTACCGAAAAAAGTTGTCAAGACCCGAAGTCCATGACACAAAAAGACATATCAGGCGGATACCACCGAAAAAATTGTCGACCGCAATGGTCCTGACTTGATACAAGCATTTCAACAGGAATTGTGGGTTAAACCGGTTCAATTACGCGCCAAACCTCCCCTTCGATTTCGAAAGTATCCGGTAGCAACTCAACTGCAATTGCTATTGAAAGTAAGTAGACAAATAGAAAAAAGATCATACCAGTACTAAATAATAAAGAATCTTGAATAAGAATTCGGACCGAAACTCAAACTTTTTCCACAAGGAACTATTACAATGTAACTATTGAAGAACTTTTTTCTCATCGTATGAGACGAAATTTTTTGAAGCCTCGATTATGGGATATGTGTTTCCCAGATGACAACAGATCTTTCCCTTACAAGCTTAATTGTTCTTTCCTCTACCGGATTTGACTTTACTATTAGATTTGACATGCTTAACACGGCGGGTGTCTTATAAGAATCAGGACATGCTTATTCTGATCTCACCCATGATTTTTGTTGGTGCCGTGTTGTTCATCTTTGTGTGTGGGGGTATTCATTTTTCTTTTCTGTGTTGTACTCATGTTGTGTCTTTCTGTTTCTTTGTCGTTTCCGATGTTGCCATTGGCCTTGGATTATTCGTTTTGGATTGACGATTCGGTCTTCACTAACTTTAATAAGGTGGCCACAGAGATAACTATGTCGAAAATTTACAACAATTTAGATATTGTAAGGTTTAAATAAAATTGGCTTTCGGGTCAGCAAAGAAGTACTGACTACTGGGCTGGTGAATACCCTCGGGGACTAACAGTCCACCAGCAGTGGCATCGACCCAGTGGTAACAAATAACTAAATACCGAAATTACCGTGAATCCAATCTCCGCACACGCGCATTTCGACAACTTATGTCTCTTCAGTGCAGATAAAATCTAAACGCTTGAAAGACCATAAACCCAAAGATGTGTAAAAACTCATAGAGAACAAATAACCAATACGATCTAAATGTAAAGCCAAAATCAGCTAAGGACAGAGCTTTGCATGAGGGAGATACTCCTTAGTTTTCAACAAAATTTACAACAATTTAGATATTGTAAGGTTTAAATAGAATCGGCTTTCGGGTCAGCAAAAAGATAAAAACAATAAAAAACAATAAAGTTATGGCCGCGGTGTATCTAAATACTACAAAGTAGCGATAAACAGCTTACCTATGGCTGATTAGCGCCGATGCTCTTCAGTACATAATTGTGTGTCGTCTGATACCCTTAATACTTAAACCGGAAGAGGCTGATGGTGCAGAATCATGGGATATCCAAGGTCCATCCGAATACCATTACCACACTCCTCCCTGTCTTCTTTTTAGCCCCCTAGATGGTAATAGGGCCCTAACTGGAAACAAAAGGGACAAGGCCCTCATCATACAAGAGGTGGTATGGGGGTCCTTGGCCCATATCATAAGGGCCCTAGAGTGGCAGACGGATCCTGGATATACCGCGATTAGAATCAAATTTTGAGGGTGTGATGCATGGCCTGAGCAACTGTGGCAATATCTTCGCCATTTCTTTTCAACTGTAAACTTAAAATTAACGTATATACATAACCCCCATTTTTTTTTCTTTTTAACATATCTCCATTTCCCCGGACTTTCTAGTATTTACATCTCTTTTCCCCCTTTTTTCCCTCTTCTTCTCCCCCTCAACCCCGGTACTGCTCAGGGGCCCATATATGGCCCGTGCGTTGTTGGTTGTTGCAGCCAACAAGTAAACCAGGGACAGGTGAGGTCTAAAGGGAGGAGTCCCAAGGCGGCAGCCGCAATGTATCTTGGGTGCCTGAAAGGTGCCCCCACTGGTCTAAAGTAAGGTGCATCACTTTCCAACAGGATCTTGTCCAGTGGTAGGGAGGCCACCATCTCTCCCTGCTCCGCGTCGAACTGTTCGGCGGCGATGGTAAAGCCGAACCTAACATTTCGGAAATCCCGCATCTACGTGTCTGCCTCGGCCCGCCCCCTTGGAAACAGTGTAGGTGAAGGGGCGTGGCCGAGGGAACCTGGTCTCGCAAAATCTTACAGCAATCTCTATGGGCCCTCCAGTCATGGTAATCCCCTCTGACGTGAAGGATAAGGGGCAGTCCTGGTCTCAGCGCCGTCAGCTTCAGGGCCCATCTTAAAGTGGTGACTGCCGGGATTTGCGCGGCTCCTCCTGGCTGTAGTCCAGGCCCATTTCCCCGATGGTCCGACGTCTGGCTGGCGAATCAGGGCCTCCATTCGTCCAAAGACTCGTTTTCCATCTGTCTGGCCTTCTTTGGGTGAATCCCGATGGCCACCACCCAAGTTGTGTCTTTCCGATCTAAGATCTCCGCCCTAGGCGCGGTGTCAGGGTCGCTATAATGTACGACCCCGCCAACCAGTTCAACGGGGTGAACAGGGGGCACAGTGAAGCGTGTCCAAAGGAAGGACTGTAGGTCCGGCCTTCCACGAAACCTCCCCATCCTCCATGACCGGTCCAAATGGAAGTGGCCATCAAATGCCTCCGGTGCCCCTACTTGCTCCTCTGTTTGGATTCTTTTCTCTGGGGGAGATGCTGTTGGGGAGCCCCCTGATCCTTGGGGCTCATCCCGACCTACAGCTTCCTCTGTGGCATCCAGAGGGAACATCCTCAGGAACTCATCCGCCCTGCGCTGACCCAGATGTTCCATAATCAGCGCCTGGGCTCTCCAATCCAGCAAGGCCCCTGGACAGGTAATAGGGCCTAACTGGATCCTTGGAGGCATGTCCCATCCTGCCTCCCTGCAAACAGCCTCCTCTCGCCGTCGGTCAGCCTCAACCGGACCGCCTCTCATCAGGCGGTCCACCAGCTGGACAAAAACAGCAACTTCGCCCCCTGTCGCCATGAGGGCAAGTGCTCTGAGGGCTGCCAGTTGTAGAGCCCCAGTCTGTATCCTGTGTCAACCTGGAAGGGGCCTGCTAGGTGAGCCCCTTCCACATGAGGCTGAATCCTCAGAGCCTGGGTCTGGCACCAGGGAACGGGGCAGTCTTGTAGCTGTATCCCCCTTTCCACAGAGGTGGCCCTCCTATACAAAACTTCGTCCCCTCTGTGTCTCCCTTTGGGATGGATCCCTTCTAGCCCCTGACCTTCTCTCGTCAGCTGCCCTCCTTGGGGGCTCTTGCCTTTCCCTCTTCCTTTCGACCTTGGAGGCAGCCTCTTGCCCCTGTTGTAGGGCTCGTAGCCGCTGCCTCTCCGCTTGTTTCTTTCTTTGCTGCCTTCTTTCGGAGGAGGTCTTCTTCCTGTGTCTCCCCCGGGTACCCCACATATTCAGGGTGCCCGATGGGACATCAACACTTCCACTTTCGCTGGCTGTTGATTCACAACCAGCCGGGATCATCTTCAACCCCGGGCTTCCAGGGCCTTCCTCAGTTAGAGGTGGGTCCCTGTTGCCTCCGGATGGGGTCCCCAATGGCATTGGAGATCGGCCCTAGGGGTTTCCGAGTCCTCCTGCTGGCCCCTGTCCTCTTCTCGGCTCTTTCCTCCCTCTGCCTGGCTCTCTCCTTCCCCTTCCTGGCACTTCCCTTCCTCTGTCTGGCCCTGTCCTTCACTTTCAGGACCCCCTGAGGTTCCTCATCCTTAGGGCCTCCAATTGTTTTGTAAAAATTGTAACTTTACATAATACCTTTGTCTTTAATTCTTCATGAAATACCAATACCATTTTTTCTACATTTCATATTTTACTGTTTGAAACAGTCTTGACTTGGTGAAATAAAATTTGTATATGCAATAAGCAATGAAAGGATATGGGGTAAATGCACATGAAACTAATTATTAACAATATGTGGTGGAACAAAGCAATGGAACAACACTTGTACTGTTGTTCTTTATCTTGAAGTCACCATGAGGCCTTCAACACCGAGGTTTGGTCATACTTCGTAGTAAATTCAAGACGGCCCTAGCACCGCATTTATCGGAAGTCATTGCTAAATGTCTAACAACGCGGGATCATCAACAAACATAAAGTTTACTAGGCAAGCGGTCTTACAAATACTGTCGTCCGTTGCCCTACAAAGGTGGACAATTACAACATATAGACAAATAAAGGGCACTCATCAAGTCAATTGTAAGAAAACTTGGCATAATAAAATAACGCGATGTAGGCACTTTAAAAGAGTGGTTAAAATAACATTTGAATAACAGCCTGTATTATGATTTGTACGAAAGTCAAGTAAGTTATTATATATAGTGAAAAGATTTCATAAATTTTCATATCAATCCTGTATAATTCTGTTTAGTATGCAACACGGATGAATTTGTATTTTAAGATTAATTATTAAATGAAATTATTATCATTATTATTCTTAAGATTTCTATAACTATATAATAATCAGATAATTCCTGTCAGTAACATAAAATATGATAGTTTTACTGATCTTCAAAAGTCTCACAAATGAAAATCGTGTGTTTTATAAAGCGGGCAAAGTTATGCATAGATAAGCTCAGAGCCCGGGCATTGCCTTCAAACATCTTAGTACAAAATTTTAACGAGGATTATCAAATGCTGCTGCAGATTAGGAATTGATTAATAAAATGGCAATTTTTTAATAAAAAACCTGAACCTGGTCATTAACAAACCAGCTCTTCTGTAACAGTTATAAAAACCTGAAAATCGTCTTAACAATCAAAAGTTTGTGCAAGAGAAAAGACCTTCAACTTAAACGGTCGAACTTCCATAAACGCAAAATATATCTCCGAATAATAAAAAATGTGTTCAAAGCTGCTTGATTTAAAAGGTTATTCAATTTACTGCGTACTTAGTAAATGCAATTGTTTTGTAAAAAATTGTAACTTTACATAATACCTTTGTCTTTAATTCTACATGAAATACCAATACCATTATTTCTACATTTCATATTTTACTGTTTTAAACAGTCTTGACTTGGTGAAATAAAGTTTGCATATGCAATAAATAGTGAAAGGATATGGGGTAAATGCACAATGAAACTAATTATTAACAATATGTGGTGGAACAAAGCAATGGAACAACACTTGTACTGTTGTTCTTCATCTTGAAGTCACCATGAGGCCTTCAACACCGAGGTTTGGTCATACTTCGTAGTAAATTCAAGACGGCCCTAGCACCCCTTTTGTCAGAAGTCATTGCTAAATGTCGAACAACGCGGGATCATCAACAAACATAAAGTTTACTGGGCAAGCGGTCTTACAAATACTGTAGTCCGTTGACCGACAAAGGTTGACAATTACAACATATAGACAAATATTTAGGAATACAAAGAGAGATAACTTAATTCCTTTCATTGATAAAAGAACTTCATATACCAGAATCAAGCTAATTTATGTAAATATGTTGACATTTTTACGTTATTCGCATTTAGAATTTCGATGCACATATGTTAATTTTCATATTTAAAATTCCATTCTCAATCAATTCGGATAATTTAAGAGGGTTAAGTACCAGTTTCAATGGTCCTAAAAGTTTAATGCCCGGACGTGTTTTGAGGAAAATTGGCTTTAGTCATACCAATAGTAGAAGTGTTATTTATTTTGCAGAAGTTTTGTTCATTTTTGCAGAGATTGGGCTTAAATTTAAATTTAGTTTTTCCTTTAAACAATTTCGTATAAAAGTTATAAATGAAAAAGCCTCTTATATTTAGGAGGTGTAAATATCCGAAATAACGGGCCTTCAGAACAAATGCTAACTTTAAAACTTGTCGAATAAAGACAGAAGACAAATCGTTGTAAAAATTAAACACGCAACTTACCCCAATAAAAATTCAAATGAATATTCAAATTTTATGCCAGTTTAACTGGGAAAAGCAAGCAAATTTTTAGTTATATCAAAATTTCAAAAAACCAGAAAACTGACCGTTGACACCATTTGAAATAAATTGTAACCATAGCAAATGACTACGACATCGTTATTTCGATGCACCATGGTCTCCTCTTTCCAAAGATGTATTATGCAGATGTCTGTTATTCTCTTAACCCAAATTCGCCAAAATCGTCTCTTGGTCACCCTACTATACGTTTGGGTTCTAGTGCTGGCGACGAGGAATTAATTTCCGAAATGGCCATACAGCTCATTTAAAGTAATTGCAGTGGGAGTTAACACATGTGTTATGCTCTCGTGTTCATTTACTCCATATCCTTTCATAAAATATTAAATAGTTTTAGGCTATTCTTACGAAATCAGGTAAGAAAGTAAGACCGTATGGGCACGGAACAGTTGATACAGAGTAATATAAGACTGCAAGATTAAAAGCAAGATACAAAGTGCTTTGATTTGCTAGGCCACAAATGCGTGCCCGCGCTTCTTAGTGTAACATTTTTCTTTCAATTGTTACACATTTCTTTCTGACATGTATCAAAAATTACTACGTAAAAGATCTAAAAATAGTTTGCATGTTACCACACATTATTTTTATGCAGCCCTACACGAATTTTGAAATCATTCAAACTTCAACAAGCCAAGAAAATTGTGACTCGAAATTCTCAACAACAAGTATCAGGAAATGGAGAGTTGTACTACGTCGTTTGACCTTAAAGGGTTTGCAAATAACAAATTAAATCATCATTATAAAGTTTCTAACCAAATTTGAAATCATTCCAACTTCAACAATTACAGAAAATTGTAACGAAAAACTTTCAATCATATTTAATTTTGTTTATAGTGTAGATAGCGTACACATTACAACTCCTCATGAATAAATTTTGATTAAAGTGCTATTTATAGAAGTCAATACAGAAATTGATGACTTACACGTGCCAGCTAATAATTACAGATATCAAGAGCAAATTTGTTATTATTTACACTTACACAAACTTAGTATAATTCGACACAATCTTTCTCATCCATAGTGGCTCATATTAAAATTTTATCATATCGGCAAACAACATATAGAAACACGTCAGAACTGAAAATTTCTTACACATTTCAATATATTATAATGAAGTTCACGACCAAATATGAAATATCATTCCCTGATATACAACCCAAGGGACCTGTAACGAACATCATTTATCTTAAGTTGGTTATATACTAAATGGAAAATATGCTTTAATTCGAAAGGTCATAGTATTGAAACAAAATGACAGAACAAATCAAAACTTATGCAAGTTATGATATACATTTTTGTAAAAATAAGGCTTCTTCTCTTCAAACAAATGACTCCAAACAATTTTGGTATGTAAATGACGCTGGATAACAAATCGCAAAATTTATTGGCAAGAATTGAATTAAATAAATCGGGAGCCAGTATGACCAAAAGTTGTATCGCTGTGTTTTTCGACTCATCGACAAATGGAAGAAGTCAGTGTTTGAAAAGGCAATAAAATTTCCAAAATGAATAGAGAAGTGAGAGCTGAAATCATACATCCAGAATGCATGGCAATATAATGATTACATACAGACAGAGAACGTAAACGACGAAGACGAAACAAACAATACATAAAAAAACGCCACAAAAATATAGCACTTACAGTGTTAACCCCTAAAACAAATGAGTTTTTTCAATGATTGCAGGTAGCTGTAAACCCACTTCTATTTCAGGCATCAGATGAATTTCTACGATCGAAACTCTACAATCTTAGTACCATAATAGAAAAAAGAAAGGAAACGGGGAATGTGTCAAAGAGACAACGACCCAAATGGGAATAGTAACAACTAAAAGGCTGCATTGGGTTGAAATTCCGAATGAATAGAGAAGTAAGAGCTGAAATCATATATCCAGAATACATGGCAATATAATGATTACATACAGACAGAGAACGTAAACGGCGAAGACGAAACAAACACTATATAAAAAGGATCAACTCAAAGGCTGCATTGGGTTAAAATTTGACAGCGAAACTGTGCACATTTTGCATTTTGGTTGTTCAAGTTTTCAGGAAAAGTGCTTGAATCTTGTGTCATCCTCTATTTGTCTGTATGGTCAAATGTTGACTTTGTATCAAGACAAATACTAGATTTTTTGTGGACGTATTGCTTCGGATACGGGTTTTAAAACAATATAAGTTGTTTGGTTTCAACATCGGACAACAGTTGGGAAAAAATGTTGATACATGAGACCTACTGCGCTTTTTATTAAGCTGACTATTTAAGTGTTCACTTTATGTATTAATGGTCGAAAAAATTGCACAATTTTCTTTTTTCCTTGAGTATAGTAAAACCTAAACACTTCGACAAAAAGTAAATGGTAGACTTGAAAATACCTGCACATTTCAATTCATCATAGTCAAATTTTTTACCAAATATAAAATCATTCCAACATGTACAAAGAAATGTATAATCATTAGTCGGACGTTCGGGTGGATGGACAATCCCATGACTATATAGCCACTGCTTTTTCAACACGATGATATAAAAATCTACTTCATGTAGGATAAAAATCCGGACAATTACTCCGCACGACAATCGAGTTGACTGTAAATGGAAATCATTCAAATTGTTTGGTATCAATAATTTTGACATTGCATCAGGTACAAATCTGCAATCAAAACAACGGAAGATGACAACTTCCTTGTATATTCATGTGACTCTTAAATAAATTGTATGATCAGACAGTTTGATTGTTGCCTTATCACAAGGCATTCGTGAATACCAGACGAATGACTTATGCTGCTGCTGATGAGAGGTTACTCCTTGAAACACGTGTACAGCAAAACGACATTAACTGTTTTTATGAAACTTCGATATTTTTTTTTGTATTTATCGTAGTCAAACTGACAAAAACCATAAATCAGGTATCAGCAGGTACAGTGAGACGTTTCTCTGTAAAGAGCGTGTGAAACGCAGTTTATGCATGCACAACCACAGAGTCAGTCAAGAAAATAACTCCCTATGATTACATTATCGTCAAAACAATGAACTTGTCATTAGTTTCGTAAGTGTGTCGATGTAGCTGATACAAAAGGTAGTAATTATTTCACTAATAAAAACCCGTAAACAGAAATTCCGGATAATTATCTTGACCTTGGCAAGACTTGTTTCAGAATTTGTCTGCATTTTCATGTGACAATGTTACTTCTTACGTACAAAAGCTAACATTTTATCTAGGTGTAATTGTTTTCTAAAAGACTATATAAAAACTATTATTTTTGATAAAGATCGTGCATTGTTTGATTTTAATTTCAAATATTCTGCATCGTATTTTCCTATGTGATTTTCTTGTGTAAAAATAACAAAAGTTAAAATGTTGTTTTCACAATATACCTAGATATGACATATGTATTCTCCCCAAATATCTTTGGATGAACGTGATGATGTATTATTGTGAAAGTACTATTGTTTGTGGGTTTCCAATTTTCGATGACTTCGTGGTTCGCCAATACCACGGAATTAAGTCCCCATCGAAACCTCTTTTTCCATGGAGTTTAATGCATAGAATTCGAAACCACGAATTTAAGTGCCCACGAAATAGTGATATTTACCAAAACCACGAAAATTGATGTCCACGAATTAAAGTACTTCCACAGTATCTATGTCATTCAGTCTCCACCCGTATAAAGTATTGCCGCTGTACTTGTTTTTTTCTTTTTTTTGTGATTTTTTTGTGTATTGACTATACTCACTTGATTCATGAATTCAAACACATATTATCCAGCGGACAAGACTATATCACATTATTCATTCACTGTCTAATGAGCAAAAGTGCAATACATTTAACAACATAATTTATGATAACAATATAAACTGATTATAAAGAATGTAGGAATCAGAGGTAATATGTGGAAAATGGAAAATAAGCCAGCCGATTTAGAGAGCATTTTTGATGATGTTTGATGGGAATTAATTACAAAGACAAATAACATGTACCAAGGATCACAGAGAAAAGACATAATTGGATTAAGTTCTTACTTTTAAAATATTCTGAATTGAAAGGAAGAATTGTAAAATGCTTACATGTATATTCAAATAAACATCATTGCAACTTACACTTCTGTCAATTGATGATTCTCACTGAATGTTCCCTTTTCTATGAATTCAATTTCATTCCCTTCCAGATAGCTGTAATAATGAAAATTTATATGGCAGATGTAGAAAAATAGACTTTTTATTAATTGAATTCAAGCTTACCCTAAATTTGAAAAATATATTTGCAAGTGACAATCTTCAGTTTTAATCAAACTTTGGTAACTTCTATAAACACATCATCAATGCTTTTACCAACTTCCTTGATGTCGAATGGTTTAGATCGAATAATGATATTTAGTTAGAATTGTCAAAATGCGCATACAATGTCTCATATAAACATGCTTAGTTGCAATCGGCTTATTTATATTATTTTTTGTAAAATGATGTATTTTCTCCAGTTGGCGATACATTAAATCTTATTACACGACTTTTACAATGGCCATTTCAGGACATACAAAAATATATCTTTGACGGATCATTGATTTGTTCGTGCACTGTCTCTACCCGAAGATAGTCATTGCTGTCCTTGCAAAATTGCAATATCTTAAGTTAACAAACCTTTCAAATCAAGTAGTATCACGGTTTGTCCTTCGCTTAAATTTAAGACACACATGGTGATTTCTTTTCTATCAGCTCTTTCAAATGATTTGATTTCTGGTTTTTATTTGTTTGATTTCGGTTTTGTCGTATGTTTCATTTTTTTATCTGCACTGAAGAAACATGAGTTGTCGAGATGTTCAAATGCAAAAAAAATCCAAATTATTTGTTGTGTGTTTTGTGGGCATGTAGTGTCTTTGGTCTTCCGTCTTCTGGTGTTCTTGATTTTGCCTTTTCTCTGGACTTAGATTTATGTAATCTTGTGCTTTGTTCCTTCGGTATTCTACTGCCGTTGTTTTATGATAACATAATTTTTATCCAATTCATTTTCATTTGGTTTCCAATGCAATAGTTATTTCTCTGAAACTCACAAGAATTTAGAATATTCTATGACTCTCAAACACATCCTATGATGTATCATGGAAAGTACAGTAGTCTGAGATATAGAAGAAATCATTCAAGATGTCATTTCCCAAACAGTTTTCATAGAAGACTTCTACAATGTTTAGCCCACAATGTATCTTTAATGGACTTCCGATGGAGCAATTTTTCATGTTTGCTCATAGATATATGATATTTGGTTTAGATACCAAAAATCTGGTTTACTCCTACAGCTGGCTTTTGCTAGTGCCAGTACCAAGGCTATCCCGAGTTCCTATCGATATGTACATTTGTCTCTGGTCTTTCATTTGTGTTTTCCTATTGCCGTTCGCTTGTACGTTGTGGCATGTTGTAGTAGTTTTCGGCCATTGTAGGTGTATACATGTACTGCTATTTTTTGTTTGTAATGTTTCTTCATACAAGGTTTCATAGCCATAGGTGAAATGGTCTCTGGGATCTGCTTCCGATAACTTCACTTTTAAAAGAGGAAAAAGTACATCGGCAAGTGAATCACAAAGCAAAGTTCTAAAATTCTACACTTACGGCAATGTATAGTTTTCAAAATTTTGGGCTGTTGATTAGACAGAATATTTAGGTACCCTATAACAATTATTTATTTACGCTTTTCAAATTATTTCAAAATATATATTTTGTAATTTGTACAAAAATGCAGCAACAAAAGTTTTTACATTAAGTTACACTTACATCCTATTTAAATAATGTACATGATTGAAAGTGCCATTTCTTAGTTCTGATATGGAATTGTTGTTCAGAGATCTGCAAATAGAAGTTGTTGTGAATGTTATTAGCTATACTATAAACATCTTTTACTCAGTTAACTGCGAAAAAAATATACAAACAGAGACGAAAGGACAATTAGAATTTTCTTAGCACCCTTTGAAACTACATAGTTATTGAATAAAGGTAACACTGTATTTCACAGTATATACAGTGAAACCTCTCTTGAATGACCACCCCTTTTGCCACCAGAAAGTGGTCCTTCAAGACAGTTGGTCTTTCAAAAGAGGTTTATTTGACATGAATTTTACACAGAGAGGACAAAATGAGGCTGTCTTCCAAAAGAGATTGGTCTCTCATAGCAGAGGTCTCTCAAGACAGGTTTCACTGTACTATAAAAAATGTTTTCATTATTTTATGGAAGAAAATTACTACACTTTTTGAGAAAAAATGTTTATATTAAATACTGACAAAATGTATTATTGAAACCCATATATTTTTAAGTGTCATTCTTTGTCAACGTCTGCTTAATTTCAGATGGACAATATCCATCTTATGCCAGTTCTAAGGAGATATTGTGTTAGTACTTATATTCGTCGATTAACTTTTCATGGTTTTTCATTAATATGACTATTTCGTGGGTACGAACATTTGTGGTTTCGAATTTTCTGCACTAAAATCATGGAAAAAATGCATTTCCGTTCGGAATTAATTTCGTGTTTTAAGTCAACCACGAAATCCACGAAAATTGGAACTCCACGAACAATAGTACTTTCACAGTATGCAAATGGATCTCTAGTTAGAGGAACATCTCAAATTGTCAGGCTCTAAATGAAGCAATAAAGAATAATACTTACATTAGACTATAAACAGGTAACACGATGTTTTGAAGACTTGTAATACCGTTATCATCTAAATAAAAACTTCTGCAACTAAAACAATACTCATAATTATATTCGTATTTGCTTGAGTAGAAGCAAAAAATGTTTCTTCCTTAACTTTGATATTTTTTTAAGTTTTCATCTATGGTTGTTTCATTCAAATCCATAAAAGCATTCATATATTATTCTCCAGAAACCAATTTTGCAAACATTTTTAAATTCTGTAAATAGGGTTTGGCATTGACCTTTCGCTTATTAAGCCTTAAAAACAACAGGTGTCTTTTTCACCTCTAATTCTATTATTTGAGTAAATTTCAGGCAAATGAGGTGTGAACATTATCAACACAATCTTAAAAGGGTCACCGATATAAGGTTATAATCATGGTTCCAATTGGCCAGGTAGTCTTAGAGGAATGCTTAATATACAAATGGGTGCAGATGCACTTCGCGTTCTCTTAGCTGTCGCGAAGTTCATTTTTGGGAATAGGTAGCTATTCCATGACAGGTATTTTCGGGTTCACTAGTGAACTTCAAGTGCACTTGAAAGCTGTCGCGAGGATCACTATTTAAAACGAGGTTATCTTATATATATATAGTTAGATCGCAATTTTTATAAGCGATAGCTGAGGTTATAAAAATCTATTTCCACGTAGCCTTCTTTTTGATAAGCTAATCCTAAAAAATACTAATGCAGTTATATATAAATTATAAAACATGTCAGATAATATATTCCCGCTACACAATAAAGAAAACGGCAGTCGTTTAGAATTATACGAACGTGTATTCCAGTCTCAGATTCGTTTTTGTACGATTTTATTGCCTCAACTCGCTTGAAATGGCAAGTCGCACTTCCCGCGTATACCCCATTAACCAAATCCAGATTTTCATTATGTGATTTATACTAAATCTTTACAAATGACCAAAATAACTCATTTTTAAAAATATTTTATCTTATTATATCCTTTTTGAAGTAGTTGGTTTCATATGTTGTGATCTGGGACTAATATAATATGTTATATTAGTCCCAGTTGTGATATAGCTTTTTGTAAATCTTTACATAAATATGTTTGAAAAGGTTAGGTTTATACTAAATCTTTTACAATGACCAAAATAATTCACTTTTTTAAATATTTTACTTTATCATACCATTTCGAAGAAGTTTTACATGTCGCGATATAACTTTTTGTAAATCTTTACATAAATATGTTTGAAAAGTCAGGTTTCCATTATGCGGTTTATAGTAAATCTTTACAAATAAATAAAATAACTCATTTTTAAAAATATTTTACATTATCACATCCTTTCAAAGAAGTTTTATATAAGGTAATAAGTTTTATATAAGGTAATGTTTAAAAAAAACTTTTAAATAAGGTTATTTTGGGAAAAATACATATAAATGTTGTGTCGCGACAATTGAAATAAGCACCAACATATAATATCTCCCACTTTTGGATTCATTTTTGACAAAAGATGCAACAATTTGGTATCGCAAGAAAGACAAAAGGCTTAAATGCAAAATATTTCAGTCTTATAAGGTAATTTTAGAAAAAATACATATAAATGTTTTGTCGCGACAATTTAAAATGAGCACCGACATATAATATCTACCATTTTTTGAGGTCAATTTTAACAAAAGATGTATAAATTTAGTATCGCGAGAAAGGCAAAAAGGTAAAATGCAAATTATATCAATCTTATAAAGTATTTTTGGGAAAAATACATATAAATGTTGTGTTGTGACAATTGAAATAAGCACCGACATATAATATCTCCTACTTTTGTATACATTTTTGAGAAAATATGCATAAATTTGGTATCGCGAGAAAGGAAAAATGCTAAAATGAAAAATATTTCAATCTTAGTAGGTAATTTTGGGAAAAATACATAAAAATGATGTGTTGGTACAATTTAAATAAGCACCATCACATTATATACTCCCCTTTTTCAGTACATTTTTGACAAAAGATGTATAAATTTGGTATCGCGAGGGGGGGGGAGCTAAAATGGAATATATTTCAATCTTAGAAGGTAATTTTGGGAAAAATACATCGAAATGTTGTGTAGCGACAATTGAAATAAGCACTGACATCTAATCACTCCCACTTCTGAGGTCATTTTTAATACCAAAAGATGTATAGATTTGGTATTGCAAGAAGGGAAAAAAGATAAAATGCAAAATGTTTCAGTCTCACAAGGTAAATGTTGTGGTACAACAATTGAAATAAGCACCGACACCTAATATCTCCCACTTTTGAGATTATTTTTAACAAAAGATGTATAAATTTGGTATCGTGAAAAAGGAAAAATGCTAAAATGCAAAATATTTCAGTCTTATAAAGTATTTTTGGGAAAAAATACATTTAAATGTTGTGTCACGACAATTGAAATAAGCACCGACATATAATATCTCCCACTTTTGTATACATTTTTGACAAAAGATGCATAAATTTGGTATCGCAAGAAAGGAAAAAAGCTAAAATGCAAAATATTTCAATCTTTGTAGGTAATTTTGGGAAAAATACATAAAAATGATGTGTTGCGACAATTTAAAAAAGCACCATCATATAATATATTCCCCTTTTTGAGTACATTATTGACAAAAGATGTATAGATTTGGTATTGCGAGAGGGAAAAAAAGATAAAATGGAAAATATTTCAATCTTAGGAGGTAATTTTGGGAAAAAATACATTGAAATGTTGTGTCGCGACAATTGAAATAAGCACTGACATCTAATCACTCCCACTTCTGAGGTCATTTTTAACAAAAGATGTATAGATTTAGTATTGCGAGAAAGGAAAAAAGATAAAATGCAAAATGTTTCAGTGTTACAAGGTAAATGATGTGGTACAACAACTGAAATATGCACCGACACCTAATATCTCCCACTTTTGAGGTTATCTTTAACAATAGATGTATAAATTTGGTATCGCGAGAAAGGAAAAAAGCTGAAATGCAAAATATTTCTATCTTATAAAGTATTTTTTGGAAAAATACATATAAATGTTGTGTCACGACAATTGAAATAAGAACCAACATATAATATCTCCCACTTTTGGATTTATTTTTGACAAAAGATGCAACAATTTGGTATCACGAGAAAGACAAAAAGCTAAAGTGCAAAATATTTCAGTCTTATAAGGTAATTTTGGAAAAAATACATATAAATGTTGTGTCGCAACAATTGAAATAAGCTCCGACATATAATATCTCCCACTTTTGAGATCAATTTTAACAAAAGATGTATAAATTTAGTATCGCGAGAAAGGAAAAAAGTTAAAATGCAAAATATTTCAATCTTTTAAAGTGATTTTGGGAAAAATACATTTAAAGGTTGTGTCGTGACAATTGAAATTATAAGCACCGACATATAATATCTCCCACTTTTGTGTACTTTTTTGAGAAGGGATGCATAAATTTGGTATCGCAAGAAAGGAAAAAAGCTAAAATGCAAATATTTCAATCTTAGTAGGAAATTTTGGGAAAAAATATATAGAAATGTTGTGTTGCAACAGTTGAAATAAGCACCAACATATTATATCTCCCATTTTTGAGTACATTTTTGACAAAAGATGTATAGATTTGGTATCGCGAGAGGGGAAAAAGCTAAAATGGAAAATATTTCAATCTTAGAAGGTAATTATGGGAAAAATACATCTAAATGTTGTGTTGAGACAATTGAAATAAGAACCGACATCTAATCACTCCCACTTATGTGGTCATTTTAAACAAAAGATGTATAGATTTGGTATTGAGAGAAAGGAAAAAAGATAAAATGCAAAATGTTTCAGTCTTACAAGGAAAATGTTGTGGTACGACAATTGAAATAAGCACTGACACCTAATATCTCCCACTTTTGAGGTTATTTTTAACAAAGGATGTATACATTTGGTATCGTGAGAAAGGAAAAGGCTAAAATAAAAAACATTTCAATCTATGAAATTAATGTCTCCAGCATGAACATAGGCCTCGATAAAATACCCTTTTTGAAAGATTTATTTAGAATGTAATTTGACGTAAGCATGGAATGCATAAATAAAACGAAACAACGCTTATAATAATTTATAATGGCAATTTAGTTTTAATTTATTATCAAAAATATATTAAAAAGAGAATGAAGTCGTCGGGTTTTCATACTTTTTGCTTAAAGTTAATTTCGTCATATTAATATCACGTGGTTTGAAATGACAAATCGTTAAGAGCAATCCAAAGCTGCCACGAAAAGTTCACTTCAAGTGCACTTTGCGATCACTCCCGCGATCGCATCTTCTTTTCAAGTGCACTTGAAAGTGGTCACAAGTTCACTCTAGGCAGTCATGGAATGACTTTCAAGTACACGCGAAGTACACGCGAGAAACGCTTTTGGAGTGCACTTGGATGGAATGTTGCGTCAGTACCCAACTGTATGTTATATGGTCTCATGTTCATTTACTCCATATCCTTTCGTAAAATATTTAATACAGGAGTTTGTCTTTTATTGCAGTGTGGAGTTGGTAAAACAATTCCCCGTGGTAGAGATGTATGTTCTTTATTTTTCTTAGATATGGTGTACTTGTGCATGAGATAATATCTCATGTGTACACTTTGTTCAATTACCATTATCTAAATTAATGTGAATTCTAATCGAAGGATCGTAGTTTTGTCCTTAATTATATTTGATATTACTGAAAATTCAGATGTCGTTTGGTTTTATGCATTTTAAACATTTTTTTTTTGAAATTGTGATTTCCTTTGTTTGGGTTCTAGTGCTGCTGATGAGGAATAAATTTCCGAAATGGCCATACAGCTCATTAAAATTATTGCAGTTGGAGTTCACATATGTATTATGGTCTCATGTTCGTTTACTCCTTTCGTATCCTTTCGTAAAAAATTAACTATGTTCTCTGCTGGCAGCAAACTTGAATTTGATGGGAACAAGCAAGACACATGTTGCAAAAGGGACCACCAAAGGATAGTTTTGACTATGTTTGGTTTCAACTGGCCAAGTAGTCTCAGTGGAGAATATCTTTTAATGCATTTTTTCATAGGGGCAAATGTTAAACTATGTTATCCGCTGGCAGTCATCTAGGATTTGATGGAACTTGCAGGAAATATTTTTCAAGGAGGACTAATGACAATTGTGACAAAGTATGGTTTCAATTGGCAAAGTCGTCTGAGATGAGAATACCTTTGAATGTGTTTTCTGATAGGCAGAGATGGGGTAATCGTAATTTGTAATCGTAATCAGCTGTAATCGATAACATCTTTTTTCAGGTAATCAGATGTAATATGTTATCGTACAATTTTTTGATTACAGGTAATCGTAATGTAATCAATTACATTCAATTTTACCCTGTATTCATGATTACATTTAGATTACATTTTGATTACTTTTGGAAAACTTCAATTTTAGGAAAAAGTATTAAAGTTTTATTAAGAAATGAAATGCAAAACTTAATATATAAAAATATATATTAAAAAAATCTTTAAGACAAATTAAAATAAGAGTTTAAAGTTGAAAAAAAATATTGATTAAAATGATATCTTTACTTTTTTCTGTTTAAATGTTGTAAAAACATCTATTTTCTTAAAACTTCAAAGAATAAAATTAATCCTGTTACACTTCAGTAGAAGTATTGAAAAGTTTTGACATAAGTTGTCTATATTTTCTGTTTTTATGTCAATTTTGTGCACACTTCAAACATCCTGTTACATATTCATTGGGGGTCATAACTAGATTGGTAACTAATGTGTCATAGATTTTCGTTAATTTTGACACCTGTTTACCTAGGGTGCTAATATCTTTAATCACATTGACATGTCATTGCTGAACATGATTAACAGGTATTATTTGTACAATATTATTGCTATGATATAAATGGTTACATATACATGGAAATTAAGAATTAATACAGAAAAAAAAAAACCAAATATTTTGGTCTTTTCCAAGGGGATACAGACAGCAAATTAAAATTTTTCTTTGAATGGGTTTGATTTAGAATTAAGTTACTTCGAACATACAAGAAAAAGAGATAAAACTACCATATATATCAAATAAACTTTTCATTAACGACAATCATAATTATTCCTGCATCAAACATGTCTCGATGAGACAGGCAACTTTTATATCTGGACCCAGGAGTTTTCAAAATTCAAAATGGCTCATAACAATTATGAAGAACCAACTTTGAGAAAAATTTGTACACAAATGGCACTCTTTGTCACAAAATTCATTAAAAGCTTAAATATTTTAAACAAAAAAACTTACATTCATTTTGTGAATTTAGAACATCAAATCATAAAAATCCAATAACATCGTGGATGAATTTCACTGTATTATGGAATGTAATTATAGTGAATAAAGGAACAGATTTCTATTTTAACTTTACAGTAATACAGACATCTTTTGTCATATGGAATAATGTAGGTCAGATATAACTGTAATATTGAAAAAATGTTAAGTCCAAGAGATATCTTGTACTAAATGGAGTAACATATGGAGTATATATAGATTTAAAGGTTAAAATCATTTATAATACGTAGTAAATGTAAACCAAAGAGACATATTGTACTTTATGAAGTAAATGTAGAGTATACGGAGATAAAGTAGCCTACAAATGTAATATGTAATGTAATCGATTACATTTGAGATGTAATTGTAATGTAATTGATTACATTTCTAAAAAGAAGTAATTGTAATTGTAATGTAATCATGAAAATCTGGATGTAATCTGTAATGTAATTGATTACATTGAATGTAATTGACCCCAAGTCTGCAGTCATAGGGGTCAATGTAAAAGTATATTCCCCGCTGGCGTCCATCTTGGATTTGATAGGTTCTTGCCGGACACATTTAAGAAAGTTGGCTTACAAAGGATAGTGGTGACTGAGTGTGGTTCCAAATGGCCAAGTGGTCTTATAGAAGATCTTTGAATGTATTTTCCAAAAAGGGTCTTATGTTGAACTAAGTTTCCTGCTGGCGGCCATCTTCGATGAGGTTGGCAACTTCCTTCATAATGATGGAATTTAGTCCTTGACATACTGAACACTTTGCATGAAATATTAACCTCTATCTCAAGTCCTTTTTAAAATATAAGGCAATATGTATAGACCTGCTTAATGTTTGACGAATAAAGAGCAATAACTCCTATATGGGTTTAGATTTTCTTCAAAATTTGTAGGTGGGTACATCTTGGTATGTTGAACATTTTTGCAATTCAAAGTTGACCTCTATCTGTACTCGTTTTTTCTAATAAAAAATTCAAAATATTAAAAGGTAAATTACTCTTAGACTGGATTTCGGATTTCCTTCAGAGGGTGGGTACATATTTTCAGGTAGGTTATTTCTACTCATGTCAGAAATTTGAAATCTGCAACGGTTTTTGAGTTACTAAAAATGTCAATTTACCCCTCTGTTCTTAATTCCGTAAACTCAGCCATGTTTTTTGGTCTTCGGGCTCGTTGGAGATATTATTTACTCTAGATATCCTGCAATGATTTAGGAGGAAAAGATTTTTGAAAAAGTTTATGACGGACGCAAAGTGATGGCAATAGCTCACATAGCCACTTAGGTCCTATGATAAACAATGTTCCTTGCTTGCAGCTATCTTGGATGAGGTACCGAACTTTCAAATCACAATCTTTAAAAGGGGTTCATCGAAGTCGCCAAGTTTAGTTCCGACTGTCTCCGTGGTTTGAAAGAAGATCTTTGAATTTCCCACTCAGTTCTTTGCTTCACTATATATCCTGCTGGAAGCTATCATTTAAGACGAGGAGCTAACTTAAAAACCACCGACTTTAAAGAGGACCACCTAAGAAGTATTGCGGCCACGTTTGGTTTCAATTTGCGTTGTAGTTTCAGAGAATAAGATCTTTGAATGTTTCTCCCTTTGAGTTTTAAGTTCCTCGTTGGCGGCCATCTTGGATGAGGTATGAACATAGAAATCACACAGAGACTACTTTGACTAACGTTGGCTCCAAATTAGATCATTTGTTTCAAAGAAGAAGAATTTTAAATGCATTTGCCATCAAGTCTTGTGTTAAACATTCCCCACTGGCAAATGAGATACTAATAGAACAATCATAGACTTTAAAGAGACCACCCTAGAACTATTGTGACCAATTTTGGTATTAATTGGCTTAGAGGTTTCAGGGAGAGATCTATGAATACATTCTACATACGGTCGCTATGCTAGAATATGCTCCCGCTGGCGGCCTTCTTGGATGAGCTTTGATCATAGAATTCACAAACTTTGAGAATAAATACCCAACGACTGATTTGACGAAGTTTGGTTCCAACTTGTGCAGTGTTTTCAGATGAGAAGATCTTTGATTGAAAAGATAACGACGGACGCAAAGTTATGGTTAAAGCTCACGCTTGTTGTATTAAGTTGAACTAAATAGAGTGAACTTTGTGAAGACAATGTTGATGATGATGGACATACAGTTAACACAGGCTACGTATATTCATAATAGCGGGAGTGGAAGCAATTGTTAAGTATCTCGCTCAATAAAACAACCAATTAGACGTGTATACCGAAAATTTCCGCTCAAACAGTTACTAGTTTGTTGAACCTTAAACTTCTTCGGAAGAATTTAAAATTTTACTGGAGTACATTTGTAAGAGAGCTTTAGTTTAAAGGTTTCTGTGAACAATAATCCCAATTTAAACAATCCGATTATGAGAAACCTTTCAAAATTGCAGCTAATGTAAGCAGATTGGAGTAAAAGTTGTACTGTACCTGGAAACACAAAAATGCCAAACTAATCCATTGTTTTTATAAAGAAATTCAACGCATCAGATATATCTTTCAAATTGATAAAGAGTCGTTCGTCAAAGTGTCAGTCTTAGAACATTTAGACTTTTATCCCGTTCCCTGCACATTCATACCTAGTTAGCCTTATTAATTGCAATAATATGATAGTTATACACCGTATTATAATTCAAGATAATGTAAGTGACGATGCTCTGTCTATGTCTTGCTTATCCTATACTTTCACATTTAAGAGATTTATTGTATTCATTTTTTTTTTCTAAAAGAGAAGTCATGCGAACTTTATTTTGCTTGCAATAATAGTTTGCTTATTATTATTTGTTTACTTCATTTTTTTTTTAATTTTCGGATTTTCAGATAATGTCCCAATTTTTTTAAAACAATGTTTGTTTAAGAAATAATAAACAGTAGCCATAAATCTATATTATTTTTACCACGGGCTAGCACTTTATGGTGAATATTTTACCCCGAGCGACCACCGAGGAGTAAAATATCACCATTAAGTGCAAGCCCGTGGTAAAAATAATATAAATATATGGCTACTGTTAATTATTTCTATTCTAATAGCACACTCACAACGTTCCGATTAGAAGAATTCTTCATAGTACACATGGATGAAAAGCCATTTTATATCACTTTTTGGTCTGTGACGTTGCAAAAACTGATGTAAAACTATCTATGACGTTATCGAAAGTACCATCACTTGTTTATGACGTTACCCATAAGTAAATATTATTTTTACCACGGGTTTGGATACAAAGCGATTGAAGGTCGTCATATTAGAATTACTAGTACAATTGATTTTATTTATTTAATAATTTGTAAATATCCAAGTACTTTAAATATTTAGAATAAAATTTCGAAAAATAACGTTTCCACAAAATGTTTTTTCATACAAAAAACGCCCAAAGTTGCACAAAAACAACAAATTTCGTTATGCTGTACACGTGTTCCAAAGAGTAACCTCATATCAGCAGCATTAGAATCAATTAATGTGGAAAGCCGTCATCCAAAAGAAGTGAAAAAGAAGTATTCATTACCACAATTATCGGAATAAGAGGCCAAATCCATTACCAAGGACATCTACGGAGTGCCATACACGGAATGAAGTCTTAGTATTTTTAAGTGGTTAAAAGTATGATAAAAAACAGTAGATTTCTATGAAACACATTGTAAAATCTATATGGCAAGTCCCACTTTTGGGCTGGTGAATAATGGTAAAATATTTATAATTGTATCAGGATGCTGATACACAAGTCTCCCAAACGAACTCCCAAATCAGACTTCAGAACAAGAAACTCCCTTCAACTTCATTCATTTCATAGCACTCTGACCTTTACCGCCTTTTTCCCAATTATCATGACAATTTTCCGCATTCTGAAATTTTTGAGACTAGAAACCAACTCTCAATATGCAACACAACCTTCCCATGATGTTTTGCTCAATTCTGAGCAACTTTTAATTTTCCCGCCTTTTTGCCTTTCCATGGCAACAGTCGTCATTTTATTTCATTTTAGACTGAAAACAAATTCCCGGTATGCTATACAAACATTGTGTAAGTTTTCATGCAATTCTGAGCAGTTTTGATTTTCCCGCTTTTTTTTTGTTCCATGGCAACGGTTGCTATTTTGATTTTTTTAAACTAAAAATAAATTCCCTGTATGATATACAACCTTTCTGTAAGTTTTCATGCAGTTCTGAGAACTTTTAATTTCCCCGCCTTTTTTCCGTTTCCATGGCAACAGTTGCCATTTTGAATTTTTTAAAACTAAAAACAAATTCCCTGTATGCTATACAACATTTCTGCAAGTTTTCATGCAGTTCTGATAATTTTTAATTTTCCTGCCTTTTTACCATTTCCATGGCAACGGTGCCATTTTGAAAATCCCTAGACCTTCTTGCACAACTACACATTAGTATCTATGTTCCTTTTAAGTTTCATCAAGATCTGATGATTGGTCTCCAAGATCTGCCCCGGACAAATTGTAATACGATTTTTGTCAATTTCCTGCCTTTTTATGGTTTCCATTGCAACGATGCCATTTAGAAAATTCATAGACCTTCTTGCACAACTAGACATTGGTATCTATGCTCATACTAAGTTTCATTTAGATATGATGTATGGTCTCCAAGATCTGCCCCGCACAAATTATCCAAAAATTTTGTCGATTTTCCCGCCTTTTTGCCGTTTCCATGGCAACGGTGCCATTTTGGAAGTTTCCAGACCTTCCTGCACAACAAGACATTGGTATCCATATTCCTGCTAAGTTTCATCCAAATTGGACGAGCGATCTCTGAGATCTGCCCCGGACAAAATTTTTGTCCGGAAAGAAAAAGAAGAATGATCAGAATAATAATAACAAGTTATAACTGTGTTCGCAAGCGAAACACAAAAGTCTCCCAAACGAACTCCCATATCGGATTTCTGGGCATTATAAAACCCACTTAGAAAAAAAAAATTGAGCAGGGGTTCCCCTCATAATTTACTTTATATATATAGTTGAAATCAAAACATAACACACAGCAGAAAACACGTTTTTCTCAAAATTATAGCTTTTTGGATTGGTTTCCATGGCAACCAAATGCTCCATTAGCCATAACAATGAATTTCATACCTTGTTTAAAAAAAATTTTTGCAGGGGTTCCCCTTATAACCTACATAGTACAATATAGCTGTGGTGAAAATACAATTATCAACTAGATTTGCAATTGCAAGCAATAGCCGATGTCACCCCAGACAACAGATTCGATGATCCAATCTTGTTCGCAGCGTTAAAATCTACCTAGAAATCAATTTTCGTCGAATTCCGACAAAGTTGAAATTTTGACGTATTTTGGCGGCCATCTTGGAAATGGCGGCCATTTTGAAAATTTTAAACGTGCAGCATACAACTTCAGATGGTGATCTAACTTTGTGCAAAGTTTGAAATCAATTGGTCCAGCCATTTAAAAATAATCGCTCGGACAAAAAGTATTGGAAGAAGAAGAATAATAACTAGATTTGCAATTGCAAGCAATAGCCGATGTCACCCAAGACTCCCCATTCGATGATTCCATGTTATTCGCAGCGTCAAAATGTACCCAGAAATCAATTTTCATTGAAATCCGACAATGTTGAAATTTTGACGTATTTTGGCGGCCATCTTGGAAATAGTGGCCATTTTGAAAATTTCAAACGCATAATAAACATCTTCAGATGGTGTTCCAACTTTGTGCCAAGTTTGAAACCAATTGGTCCAGCCATCTCAAAATAATCGCTCGGACAAGAATTATTGGAAGAAGAAGAAAAAGAATAATAATAATAATAATCAGAAGAAACTTAGAATAACAACATGTCACCCCGACAAAGTCTGGGGTGACATAATAATAATAATAATAACCAGAAGAAACGTAGAATAACAACATGTCACCCCGACTACGTCTGGGGTGACATAATAATAAACATGTCTTCTCAAAATTTCAATTTTTTGTATGGTTTCCATGGCATTGTACAAATTAAACAAAATTATAGCCTTTTTGCTTGGTTTCCATGGCAACCAAATGCTCCATTATCCATAACAATGAATTTCATACCTTGTTTCAAAAAAAAAAATTAAGCAGGGGTTCCCCTTATAATTTACTATATATGTATAGTTGAAATCAAATCATAACACACAGCAGAAAACACGTTTTTCTCAAAATTATAGCTTTTTGGCTTGGTTTCAACCAAATGCTCCATTATCCATAACAATGAATTTCATACTTTGTTTAAAAAAAAATTTGGGCAGGGGTTCCCCTTATAACCTAAATAGTACAATATAGCTGTAATGAAAATACGATTATCAATAATAAACCTGTTTTCTCAAAATTTCAATTTTTTGTATGGTTTCCATGGCAACAGTACTAATTAAACAAAATTATAGCTTTTTCGCTTGGTTTCCATGGCAACCAAATGCTCCCTAATCCATAACAATGAATTATATACCTTGCTTCAAAAAAAAATTGGGCAGGGGTTCCCCTTATAAACTAAATAATACATATAGCTGTAATGAAAATACAATTATAAATAATAAATGCGTTTTCTCAAAATTTCAATTTTTTTGTATGGTTTCCATGGCAACGGTTCTAATTTTGAAAATTCTAATTCTGTGGGACCCTTTCTTACATGACAAACATCTTTCCTTTGAAGTTATATGGAGTTACAGTAACTAGTTTTCAAGATACAGTGAAAAAATGGTGAAAAAAATTCAAAATTTCATTTTCCTATAGGGTTAACATGGAGGACCCCACCCCTATTTGAGCCCCCTAAATGTACCCTTAATGGACACCAATCTAAATATTTTTTAGATTATGCACAACTAGATACATGGGGCTAACATGATACAAAGTTTCAAAGCTCTAGGTTAAAAGGTCTCTGAGATCTACTCCGGACAAGTTCATCCGGACGAGAAGAAAGAAAGAAGAATAATAATAATAAGAAACGCAACAAAAACAATAAGTCTCCCAAACTTCGTTTGGGAGACTTAATAATAAGAAACAGAGTAAAAACAATAAGTCTCCACAAACTTCGTTTGGGAGACTTAACTAGAATATTCTAATTAAGAAAGTGGATCCAAAGTTTACCGGGATAAAAATGCCGGAATGTTCAGGTAATTATTGTATTTTACGAAAGGATATGGAGTAAATGAACATGAGGCCATAATACATATGTTAACTCCAACTGCAATAATTTTAATGAGCTGTATGGCCGTATCGGAAATTAATTCATCATCAGCAGCACTAGAACCCAAACAAAGAAAATCCATAATTTCAAAAAATGTTTAAAATGCATAAAGACCAAACGAAATCCGAATAATCAGTAATATCAATATAGCTAAGGAAAAAAACTTCGATGGAGGAAGTTAATCCGTAGGTTTTAGAATTTACATAAATTTAGATTATAGTAATTAAACAAAGTGTACACATGAGATATTATCTCATGTACAAGTACACCATATCTAAGAAAAATAAAGAGCATACATCTTTACCACGGGGAATTGTTTTACTAACTCCACACTGCAATAAAAGACAAACTCCTGTATTAAATATTTTACGAAAGGATATGGAGTAAATGAACATGAGACCATAACACATATGTTATCTCCAACTGCAATAATTTTAATGAGCTGTACGGCCATTTCGGAAATTAATTCCTCAACAGCAGCACTAGAACCCATGCAAAGGAAATCCATAATTTCAAAAAATACCGAAAAATCAGTTATATCAAATATAGCTAAGGAAAAAACTTCGATGGAGGGGGTTAATCCTTAGGTTTTAGAATTTACAAAAATTTAGATTATAGTAATATAACAAAGTGTACACATGAGATATTATCTCATGTACAAGTACACCGTATCTAAGAAAAATAAAGAGCATACATCTCTACCACGGGGAATTGTTTTACTAACTCCACACTGTAATCTATATTTTTTGTGCTATAATTTTACTCCTGACGTTTTTCCTCCTTGTCTGTTGGCTGAAATTTAAAGAGGTTATTACCGATCTTGACATAAAACTTTACTTGTAAATGACCGCAAATTTTTCGCCCGTCACAAGTCAGGACAATGATGGTCTTTGGCTTGTCCTTATCTTTTAATAAAATTTTAGTTTCTTGTTATTCTGGTTAATTTGTTTCCGTTCATTCTTTTTACTTTTTGTGGCTTGCTATAATGTGCGAGGTTCCTCACTGTGTTGAAGACCGTATGGTTATCCCCTAGATACTTTGTTTTGGGCCGTTTGAACCTGGAGATTGAATGTTGTCTGCTTGAGATTTACCCCATTTCCCTTCTTCCTCATATTAGTTAAGTTATTCATGAAAAGCTCCAAAGCGAAGCATCGTCACATTTGAAACGTGTCAGCAAACTGGAAAAAGGCATTTTAGTATAAAATTCAATGACAAGGCTATCCGCCAGTGAGACTGCCATTTTGATTACAACACAAACCGTACTTCGTTTAGATTCCAGTTGTGACATATTTATTGTATCACCGACATCTGTCAATATATACTGTCTTTGCCAAAGACCTTATAGAGAGATGACAGTGGTTTCAATACAATCAGTTAAGCTGTTAAAGCTCTTTGAAAACTTTTCGTGAATGTTGCGGAGGATTTTACAATGTAAAAACGAGATCAACACAAATGAAAGAAGTAGATAAACAACTATGGAAACAGAACGTTGTAGGAACTTACCAATATAGGTGATTCGTGAAAGCCTCATCTTCTATAACAGAAATCTTATTTCGACTCAAATACCTGCAAAATAATAAATCGTTATCTTCGAAAACAATATTCAAAAGCAAAAAGGATCGTAAACTACACCGATAAACTAAGATGATAAAATTTGCAGAATAAAAAAAATAGAGGTAATTGAAAAGTTACTTAAATGGCCTTCAACTCTAAGGAGTATGCGTTGAAAATGACACATACGTCTAGCATCTCCATGGCCGCCTTTGTAATGAAGGTTGAAAAAATTGCGTCTATAGCGATCATTAATAAAAAAAAGTTCTTTCATAAATATCAGTCCTTTGTTAAAAAAAATGAAGTTTCGATGCTAAATATGATTAAAGATCCATTTCACGCCATACTAGGATAAACATTTCTTATTACTATCAATGACTCATCAATAGCAATATTGCAGTTGAGTTGCTACATGACATAACTGCGATTGCAGGGATGTTTTGAGTGCCATAAAACCGGTTAAAGCCACCATTTCTCTTGAAATGCTTGCACCAGATCAGTTAACTATTAGTTGCCTGTTTGTTTGAGTAGCCCTTCCTTTCTCATGAGAATCGTCATAGCGTAAAAGAAGATAAAGAAAATCATTAATAACGTACACTAGGAATATGCCTGCCTTCCATAACCTTAACTCACTCCCTATTACCTAGAACAGTCGGAAGAACCAGTAGACATGGACATTGAATACGTACCTCCACTTCTATCAACTATTGCTTGCAATTATTTTAATTAATTATAAAACTTTGATAAAAAATACAGAGCCCCAACTGATTACGAGTTTGCAAGCTCAGATCATAAATATTCGACGCCATTTAGTGGAGCGGCGAGGAGGCAAATTTTCAAAATTTAAATATCCGAAAGCCCCATGGAGTTTTATTATCTTAAACGAAAGTGTAATATTTGCTCTTTTAGAAAATGGCTGTCGTCGCTATCTGACATGGTCCAAACATACTTTATTTAAGGGTCAAAGGTCATAGCCCTGAAAGCTAAATTTTTAGTTTGCCGGGGTATAACTTACTAATTTTTGACACATTTTTCAGATATTTGGCAAATAAGTGTATCACAAAAAAGTTGAATATTTGGTACCATTTGACTTTCATTATGACATTCACCTTTGACCTTGAGGTCAAATAATTGTTTTCAAGTAAAGGATTTGCCAATACACAAATAAATTGCACTAGAGTTGTCGCATTTAAACCGATTTTTGAATGCATTAAAGTGCGATCTGTGCTGCTAAAGCTTTCATTGAATTTGACCTCACTCAAGGTCAAATAAGGCAATTTTTCTCACAATGAACAGAGCGGTACAAGGTTGATTAAGAACAAGGTATTTGACACAAGTTTTTACTATTGTACAAGGTGTCTGCAACAATTATGACTCGTGTTAGTCATTGACATTGAAATTAAGTTTCCTCATAATATTTTTCGTATGTGTGTGGGGGGGACATCTAAATGATTCTTACGTTTGACATTCACAAAAACACAAAGTACATCACGTGAATCAATGGTTTTTTGGAAATTTGTTGACATCGAATGAGCTCAAGGTTATTTTTGATAATGGTTATCTTTTATTTTTACCTTTTAAAGTATGTGACTTTATTGCGTGCTGTTAAACCTCTACGCCATCTTCGCATTTAAGTTAAAAAAAACTAGGTTTTCTAGAAACGAAATCTGCTTGGTTCATACTTGTTAACTTAAGAACTGCTTGTTATTTACATGAGCAGGGCATCTTTTTGTGTAAAACACATAAGGTAATTCGTAAAGAAAAAAAGCGAAAACACTTTGGCCCATTGGAAAAAAATGAAAAACAAGAAGTCAAAGGACATTAAATGTGTGAGATCAAGTAGTACTTTATGCCAAGCATTGACAGTTTCCATATAAGAATAAACAGATGCAACCTATTACTTTAATTATAGAAAAATCGGCCAAAGTCCAGGCAGGATTCAGACAATTTGAAAAGAGGGGTTCAAATTCGAAGTGAAATGATATTTCACCGAGCGGCACGAAGCTCGAAACATTTTGGGGCATTTCTTTTTAAAACATCAAGATATTCATTAAAATACATGATTGTGCAAACGGATGAGGAGGGGGGAGTACCAACCCGCGGAACCTTCACTTGGATCCGCCAATGATGTCAGTGTCGTAAACAAAACTAGAATTTTTATACATAATAGGCTTTCTCCCAAATTGTAACAAAACGTTCTAAACTTGACAAGCTTTGATAAGAAAGTACATTTTTAAAACAGAAAACGACATATTTTGTGAAGGGAGGCTGTTTTCATCTTAAGAACGCTTTGCCGTTTCAAGTTTGTGCTTAGCATAGCAGAGCTGGACTCCGATTTGACGCAACAAGTACATTTCCACATTTTCATATCTAAACTATACGAACACACCCAATACTCAAACACACCCTTTAGTTAATTACATCTTTTTTATAGAGGTGAGCAAATAAAAACATAAACATTTGTCACGTATTTTTAGAATGGTACTTATGTCAAACATACACCAAACACATAGAAATATTGTTGAAATATCATTCAAAATAGACTGCCTTGTAAAGGGTAAATTATAAAATTATGACCAAATCGGTACAACACTGTTCAAATACGGGAAGAAAATATTTGCAAAACACAACTTTTGATAAAAAATGTAACGTGGAGAAATGATGTATTCTGGAAACAAATACGCCAAAAATTACGTGAAACAATTGTCAAACAGTTATGAGACATAATTAACAAATATGTAAAAGATTAAAAGGTAAGTGCTAAAAACATCAATTTAATGCTTAATTTTACCAAGTTTGTAAACGGTCGTACTGGGCTATGTTTGAACTTATAAGGGTGTATTGATGCATAATTAAGTACACTATTTCGTGATTTTTGCTTCTTTTGTATTGAGTTTCAAGAATAACTGGTGAATTCAATAAAATTTCGTTCAAAGTCGTCGCGTGTGTATATTGAAGAGCAGGTTAACGTCAAAAGTCGCCACCTCTTACGTCAAAGGGACCACAATTCAACGCGACGACAGGAATTTTCTGAGAACTGAGATGTTGATAAATGATATAAAGCAATAAAATTCCATGGGGCTTTTGGGTAATTTAAACTCGTTAAATAAGCGACTTATTACATATCCACCGCTCTACTAAAGTCTGTTTCACTTCCTTTAGATAATGGAAATTCTTTTCTGCTAACTTTAATATTGCATACTTTGGCACCGGATTTTGCATGGTTTTGAAAAAATATTATACCTTTCTGGAACCACTTTTCATTTGATGATTTTAGACACATGTTGAAAGAAAAACACTTTTTTAAAAATGCTCCATGCTTTTAAATGGGTGATATTTTCCGCGCACAATTATTGACTAGACTGGACCATTCTGAAATAGGTATAGGCAGGTATATCTTCAAGTCAGATGATAAACAAGTCTCACTTTGGCTTTTACCATGTGCTTGGACCCTTTTGATTTAAGAAAAAAAACATACCCGTAAATGATAAAATTCAACAAAATACTTAAACATATAATTGAAATATGCATGCATTAAACCCAAAAGAAATATTTGAAATAAATTGTTAATGTACTGCTAATTTCTTTTCGGTGTTTACAAACAAAAAGTCCGTGGATAACAATTGTTAACCCCGAACGAGTACACCTTGCTTTTATTAGGAAGGTCAACTCAGGTCATCTAATTCATCAAGTTAGTTGGTGCTCTTAAAATAGAACAATCCAACACTTAGAAATTTTCACCTGTTTGAAAAAAAATGTAAAAATGCACATGACTGCAGACTTTTGTGCATGTCGTAAACGACGAGTTCAACGTTTTTCAGTTATGTATGATCATTTTTGATATACATACCAAATATGATAAAGATCAGTGTAAAAATAAAGCTGAAATCGTGAGATTTCCATTATCTATAGGAATTGAAACTGACTTTAATTTACATATATTTACCATGGTAAATTGTTTTTCACATTCTTTCAAGAATGAGTACAAATGTGTACGAGTTGCTAAGAGTTATTTATGGATGTCTGTCTGTCTGTTACCCGCTCAAAGCCATATGCCCATTTGCATAATGGAGTTATTTAAAACAAATAAATTGAGAGTCGAAATTTCGAAAAAACATCTTTATTTACTTAAAAAAATATGCAGATCATTTCTACCTTGCAATACAGTTCGTTTATTTTCTTTTTAAGTAATTTGCTGTTTCCCTCGTTTGGCTGTTAGACTGACAGGAATAATCTTATGCTTCAATTAGTTGACTGACTGAAAAGGCTGTATGAGTGTGTACTGAAATCTAAGTTTGGCAAAGAAATGTTTTGCTGCATCAAAATTGCTCATATATTGCAAAGAAGCCTTTTTTGAGTTGAAGCGCTTATTTTGTTTCCTTTATTTGTAGGTGTGATTTAAAATCTTGACCTTCCAAATTCTTTCTATTTTGATTTTTTTATATATTTTACTTGTTTCAAATATTTCATGAACTTCGGTGACCCATTCATATATATGAAGAAGTCAGATGATATAAATGTAGTTTCTTGAAAAATTTTGTGAATGGCCAAAGTAAAGTTATTATACAGGAAATTTATTTTGCCGAAAAAATGCTATGAAGACGTTCGAAATATATTTGACAACCGTTGATATTGCGATCGATATACTTCAAAACAACAGGGAAACGATTTTTTTAACATTGCCATACCCTATTACACGTTTTGTTAACGCCTTCAGTTATAGATGAGTTTTATGTTCATTGTAGGTCTGGTGTATTGAAGATGTCCCTGAAAAGATTTTTGCGATTTCTTCAGCTAGTGCCGACGTTTTCATAAGATTTCCCAATCGCTGGCTAAATATCGTTAGAACGTTGTAGTTTGACATGGCCTCTAGCAAGACAGGCAAAGGCTCAGGATCAATGGTAAACCTCGATGACAGCGTCAATAACGGCAATTGGACTATTTTTATTATCTTACGAAAGGGATATTTCCCATAACCGTCATACGGAAACCAAGGAAAATGAATCTCTTGTATTCATATTCACTAAAATTAAATATGTATTAATCCAAACCCAAAGATTAAAATTTAATAGTGTTAATATAGATATTGTGTTATACAGATACAGTTAACAGGGTATAACTTAAATGTAGTTTTGTTGTATTGTGGTTTGAAACTGATACCTACGTGCATTTCTGCAAGGCTCTTTTGTCGGTGACAGGTTAATATGTCAAGAATTCACTAATACTTTACCATTTCAAATTTATGGCTATCGTTCTTGCTCTGAATTTTTTTCATAAAAAATTCATTCTATACCAAACGAACGTTTCAAATCCGACAATTCATGTAGTACGATTTAATGTCCTCTATGCCTGTAGATACCTAAGCCGTTGATATACATGTACAATATATGTGCACAAAGCAAATTTTTGTACCAGAACAATTACTTCTGATCAATGAATTCAATGAAAACGTATGCAAATTGCATGGCAAGAAAATCTTCTGACTGCCGAAAATGGTAATGGTAAAAGGGCATGTTTCGTAGGTTTTGTCAGCATTTCTTCAGGAAAATTATTAATACTGTATAATTCAAGATAACTGACATTTAATTTTAAATCAAGTTAACTTGAGGCATTAGACCGAAGTTAAGGGAGATAACTCTTTAAATCAGTATGGCGTTTGAAACGGCCAGTTTCATCGATACTTTTTAAGCCAGAAAACAAGATACATTTGTCAAATTGTCATATTATTTTAATGATAATTATTTGGTGGAATTGACTTCATTGGCGGGTCCAGATGTGGTGCTTTGGGGCTTGGAATCCCCTTTTTGTGGTTTAGAGATGATCTTTATAAAGGTTTCCATAGATTCCAATGTTCAACTATGCCCACCGCTGACGGCCATCTTTGGTAAAGCATAAACCCGAAAAACATCTCTGGTAGGGGACCTCTAAAGGAGTATGTGGCCAAGTTTTATTCCAATTTAATCAGTAGTTTCAGGAAAGAAGATGGGTTCAATGTTAAACTATGCTCCCTCTGGCGGACATTTTGGATAAGATGCAAACTGAAGCAAACCTTTTGTAGGTGACCGCATATAGACTATCATGGTCAATTTAATTTCAAATTGATCCAGTTATATCACTTGAGAAGATTTCTTAATGCGCTTTCAAAAAGAGTTTAATGTTAAACAATGCTCCCAGCCAACTTGGATAAGGTGCGAACCAGAAAGAAAACTACTTTTTTGAGGGGACCACCTAAGGACAATTGGTTCTTATTGCCTCAATGATTTCAGAGAAAAAAAGATCCATAATTGTGCTTTCCCATGGGATCCGATGTTATCATATGATATCGAGCCTTATTGGGCGAACCTGCAGTCTTTTTCACAAAAAATCTTTCGACAATTTTTAGTCGTAAGTCAATATGAAATGTTAAAGACTTACGACTAATTTTTATCGTAAGTTTTTTTTTTTTGTTTTGTTTTTTGTTTTTTGTTTTTTTTTGTGAAAATGGCTGCTGAACAAAAAAAAATGTATGGGATAAGTCAAAGATTAGTGTTGCCAAGTTTGGTTTGAATAAGCTTAATGGTTTCAGGAGAGAAGATCTCTGAATTGCATTTTTCGATAGGATCAAATATTAAAGCTATGTTCCAGGCTTGCGACAATCTTGGTTAAGATACAATCCGAAAAAAAAACTACCACTAGCAGATATATTAAGATCTTGTTTGGCCATTTGATCTTATCACGTTCTTTGCAGGCTTAACATAATTTTGTTAAGACTGTGTAAGATATTTAGTCGTATTTCAAGATAATTACTTTCAAGGACAATCAAGACCTGTTTATCAAGATCACACAAGATAACTGCGTTAAGGGCGATACAAGATGTGTTAGGTTTATCCAGATCAAACAAGATCAAATCCAGATAATGTTTGATCTTAACAAACTTAACCCGGCTTAATTGTCACTGAACGCAATTAACAAGAGGATCTTATTTTATCTGAAACTATCTTAAAACGTCTTGATCGTCCTTGATATCAACTATCTTGAAAACCAACTTAAACTCTTACACGGTCTTAACTAAATTGTGTTAAGATAAGATCATATCTGCTAGTGTAAAGTATTAGAGGGGACAACTTAATGACTATTGTGGCCAAGTTTCGTTCTATTTGTGGCCAAGTTTCGTTCTATTTTGGTCAGTGGTTTCAAAGGGGATCTCTAAATGTGTTATTTCATAGGATCCAATTCATAGGATCCAATACTAAAACTATTTTTCCCGCTGGCGGCCGTCTTATTTCAGGTGCAGACCTGAAAAAAAAAAAACATCTTTTTGGAGTGGACCACCTAAGGACTAATGTGGCCAACATTTGTTTGGTTCCAATGGCTCAGTGGTTGTTGAGGTTAGGAACTCAATAAGTTTCCGATAGGGTCCGAAGGTAGAACTGGTTCTCACTGGTAGCCATCTTGGTTGAAGTGCAAAACCAAAAACATTTTTTACCATCTGAGGACCATTATGGTCAAGTTTGCATCTACATCTACATCTACATCTTACGACGATCCATCAATTTGTTGATGACTTCACGTCGGCGCATGACAACATACACAAAATTATATCAGAAAAAAAATATACATCTTTTCTTTTAATTTTTATAACTGTAATATAAAAACATAATTACATATATACAAACAGATCTGAGCTTGAAGGATTATGAAAATTTACTTTGAACCTGAGATTTGAACTGTTTCAAAGTTGAAGAGCTGACAATGACTTGTGGAAGTGAGTTCCACAAGACAACTATGTAAGGGAAGTAGCTGTATTTGAAATAATCGGTTTGAGTGCTAAAAGTTTGGTATTGTAGTGAACTGGTATAGCGTGTATTGTAATTGTTGACTGAAGGAGGTGATAGATAAAGTTGTGGTTCAAAAGCAACAATAATATTTGATATCTTAAAAAGCATGGTAACTCTTGGGATGTTTCTCCTGTTTTCAAGTGTACTCCAGTTTAGATGTTGCAATACTGAAGTGACACTTCTGGTGTCATGATATCTGTTTGTTACGTACCGGGCTGCTCTGCGTTGTACATTTTTAATTGTGTTGTTCATTTTTTGTGTATGAGGTGACCAGATGGATAAACAATATTCCAGATTTGAGCGGAGCATTGATTTATAGGGAAAGCTTTTTGTATTTGCATTACTAATTTGTAAGTTTCTTTTCAAGAACCCTAGGATTTTATTAGCTTTGTATGTTATATTGTTAATATGTGTATTCCATGACATGTTGCTAGATAATGTGACTCCAAGATATTCTGCTGTACTGACTGCTTAAAGGGTGTGACCTTTAAGAATATAATTATGATGGTATGGTGAAAAAGACCTAGTTACTGATAAAGGATTGAATTTTTGAGGATGAAACTGCATACCCAAGTATTTTCCCACTGTGTTAAGTGATTAAGGTCTTCCTGTAAAATGTTGCAATCTTGTTGGTAATGGATGGGTCTGTAGAGAATACACTTATCTGCAAACAGTCGTGATTTAGATGAAACTGATGATGGTAAATCGTTTATAAAAATGACAAAAAGTAATGGGCTCAGGACAGAACCTTGTGGGCCACCACTGCCAACAAGCATTTGACCAGAAACCTCTCCATGTAGAACAACTTGTTGTAATCTATTTCTAAGGAATGCAGAAACCCATTTCAAGGTGTTATCTCTTATACCATAATTTTCCATTTTCCTTAGTAATTTCTTGTGTGGGACCTTGTCAAATGCCTTAGAGAAATCTAATGTAATGAGATATGTTTGGGTGCCTGAGTGGAGGTTGTTAAGAAGCTCGTGACTTAATATTTTTATACACAAAAGGAAAAACTCATTGACAGCTGAGGATAGACTAATATGTGATGGTAAAGTCACTGTTGATGAGTGTTCATTTGGTATTAGAAATATGAAACTGAATAAATCTCCTGGATTAGACGGCTTGACCATGGAATGTTTTACTAAGTTTTTTTTGGGAACGATTAAAATATCCATTAATCAACATTTACAATATAAAACAACGGCAGTAGAATACCGAAGGAACAAGGGAAGCGATAACTACAAAAATCGAAGTCCAAAGACATGGCAGAAACGGTAACAGATAAAAACAAAGACAAAACAAGGACGTGAGACAGCTACAATGCACGGAAATAAAAAGATAACATTAAGAACTAAGGCACTCATAGTGTGAACTCCCATGAAAACCGGGAGTGACATCAGGTGCTATAAGTTATGACAAAAATATGTTACCGTTTTCACAACGTTCTAGTGCTTTATTACAGATAAAAGGGTGATTTGCTTATCATTTTTGTTTGGTTTCCATTAATCCAATAATTTCAGAGAAAATCTTTGAAGAAAAATATACGTAAGACGGACGGAGGGCAAACGACGGACTACAGGCAGACGGATGACATGACGGAAGCCAAATGATGGCAAAAGTTCGTATTTGCTATTGCGAGGTGAGCTGAAAAATAACGATTGATCTAATGAGAATTTGCTCAACAAATGTTAAATAACGTAGTAACAGGTTGCAGAGAAAAGATCTCGTATTTTACACGTTCGAAGCAGTAAATTGATTATGGCAAATGGGGTCTTAAGAACACAATGTCATCATAACATCAGATATTCAAGTCCATTTGTTTGTAGTTGTGATGATGTGGCCAAATGGTTTCAAAAGAAAGGATGTTTGAATTTACAGGAAAGATATCTGTTTTAAAGGGAACAATTTAAGATGTTCTGCGATTGAATTTCGATCTAATTAGCCCAGTTGTGTCAGAAAATAATATTTAAAACAATGTTCCCTGCTTACACCATTTTTCATGAATGGTTGGCACATAAGTAATAATAAGTGATTGTATCATTCTTACCATTTTATGTTTAAATCCATTTGACGATTGTGTAGAAGAAAATCTCTCTATGCATTGCCTATAGCGTCAAATGTTAAACTAAGTTATACTTGGCGGCCATGTGAGATAACAGATTGGCACTAAAGGAGTAACAATTGGTCAGCACATCATACATAGAAAAAATAAGGGAAATGGGGAATGGGCAATTAACAGTTATCTAGAATTTGATCTTACTGTGCATTTCATTAGGATCCAATCTTTAACTAATCATGTTGGATGACGGATTGTCACTTGGTCAGCACCTCATATGCAATATTAATGCAATGTTTGGTTAAAATCCATTTAGCAATTATTCTGAAGTCGATCTTTGAATTAATTTCCCCTTAGGTTCAAACATTAAATTAATCTTCACCACAGTTGGTCATGTACACTAAAGTAACAACACCTGGTTAGCGCCTCACATGTATCATTCATGCTATGTTTGGATCAACGATTTCATTCAACGATTCTTAACAAGAAACTATTTTTAATGATTGTCCCGTAGGATCCAATGTTATACTAAGTTTAGTGCTGGTGTCAATGTTGGATGACAGATCGGCACCAAATAACGAGTGTCAATCATGCCATTTTTCGACTAAGCCCATACATCGCGTTTCAGAAGATCTTCTTTTGCATCCCCCAAAGCGTGAAATGTTAAACCTAGCTTAGTCGCTGGCAGCCAGGTTAAACAACAGTCCTGTACAAAAGTAACAAACTTGGTCAGCTTTCATAACAATCAATCATTTCCAGTTTGTTTCAGATAAATTCAGCAAGTCTCTAAAAGAAGATCTTTATATGCATTTACCAAAAGGTCCAATGTTGAACTAAGATTTGCTGCTGCCAGTCCTGTAGGACGAAGGATCGGCACAAAGAAACACTCTTGTTAGCATCTAACAAGCGTCATTCATGCTATGCTTGAATTAAATCCATTCAGCGGTTTCCTATTAGAAGATCTTTGTATGCAGAAGTTCAACCAAGTTTTTCTGCTAGTGGTAATACCTGATTGCGGATCAACAGCAAAGTAACAACACTTGGACAGCACCGCCTAAGCATCCATGGAAAGCTTGATTCAAATTAATTCAGCAGTTATCTTGAAATATATCAAATGTAAATTAAAATTGATAACAGGAAACACCTACAATGGCTGAAAATTATAATTACATGCCTCAATATGTCATGGAACTACACATGAAAAACATGAACAAGACAAGAGACAAACGTAGAAAACAATAGGAACTCGGGACAGCCGGACTTGGTACCGGCACTAGCAATAGCCAGCGGTAGGGTTAAACCGGTTTATGGGCACCCAAACCTCCCCTTTATCTGTCCCGTTTCCTTATAGTATAATAAACATACGAATAAAATCCAATACAGGTAGACTACTAACTCCATGACCACAATCTTGAAAGGAAAGAAAAAAGACAATACGTAATTTTGAAAGATGGGTCAAGGGGTGCTCGCCGCAAAACTGCCGGCTAGCTCAAGGATTCTAGTCTGCTGGTAGAACACTGTCGCACTAAGGAAGAAAAATCAAACTTAAAACTTCCCGAAGGTTTTATTAAAGAATCATTATAAATTTCAGTAGACATCGGCAGTATCAGTGAAAGGCCAGTGTATGTGCAAACTTTTCAGGTCATTAGGTCTCAAAGCTAATTTAACGGATGCAAGCAGTATATCTTGTCGATATCCCCTATTACGTAAAGAATGTAAGTTACGTCCCAGATTTCCTGGAATTTAAATCAATTTCTGGCATTTTTTCACAATATTTCCGTAAAAACGAGGATTAGAAATGCCCTTCGTAATAAGCTGTTTACGAGTGACACCGTATTTCCATATCAAATGTTCATATCTATTATAAAACTTCTTAAATGTATTCAACAACTTATGGAATCTGTAACCCTGTTGTAAAAGTTTAGCTGTGATAGTAAGGTTACGTTCATTAAAATCGTCAAGAAAGAACAAACTCGTGCGAATCGTACCAGTTGAGAAATATACACCCCATAGGATGGAGCTAGAGGGATGTCGCCGTCAAGGAAAGGGAAATTAGTAATAGTGAAATCAAAATCATCCCGTTTATCATATATTTTAGTTTTTATTTTACCAGAGTCAATAATGATAGTTAGATCCAGAAAAGGGCAGTATTTTGAATCATTGTTAGCTTTATTTAATTTTAGTTGTTGCGGGTAAATAATGTCTACATAATCTAAAAACTTGGGATTGTCAATAGTAAGGATATCGTCAATATACCTGCTGTTATCATTGAAAATAGAAATAAGTTTATCACTGTTTGGTATGGTTCCGTTTTGAAGTTTTTTCATAAAGTCTCGTTCGTAACAGAAAAGGAAAAGATCTGCAATTAGAGGTGCACAATTTGTACCCATGGGAATACCTATGACCTCTTGATAAATAGTGTTGCCAAAACGAACAAGAATATTGTCCAGCAAAAGATTGAGTGCATTAATCATATCATCACATGTCCAGGAACAATGATTATTGTAGGTAATATTAGAGAAGAATCCTTGTTTTTTGTTAGAGCAAATGAACTGCAGTCCAGGAAATTTAAAAGACCATTTAATAAGTTGTCCAAATTTGAGTTTAATCAAATCATGTGAAAGGGTAGTATAAAGTGTAGAAAAATCATAACTGTCAATAGATGAGACTGGTCTTTGAATTGATTGTAGTTTATCTAAAACTTCAATAGAATTTTTTACACTCCAAAAGTAATTTACACCAGAGTTTTGATAAGTTTTTTTCACAGTATTTCATAACCAACTCCTTTATACAAGTAAGTGAACTAGTTAAATGGATGGATAAGTTAGTAGTAGAACACTTACTAGATGCAGAAATAAAACGATGTTTAAAGGGATTTTTGTGGAGCTTCGGAACCCAGTACATGTGTGTGTATTTCCAAATACAAAAAGTGTATTTCCAATCGGAACCAAGGTAACATCACTTTGTCAGCATCTCAGGAGTATCATTCATGCAAAGTTTGGTTTTACAGCACCAATTGTTTTTGGCACAACAGCATCACTTTTTAACAGAAGCAATCGTGAATTTTCTAAAATTTTAAAATGCGTCGCCAGGAAATGTGCAACATGTCCTCGCCTCGTGCAGGAAAACACTGTTAAATCAATGTCAATGGCAGGAAATTTACCATCCAATTCCCCATTGTTATCTCATGAAAAACAGTCAGAGTGGTATATTTGATAACCTGGAGTAAACAAGGCTGTGGATTTCAGTACGTAGGGGAGACGTGTCGTCTATTACAATGACGTACCCACAACATTTTTATCGTTTTCGTTTCCCCAAAAAGTTTAGATCCTATATGTACCAACACTTTTCAATCTATAATCATAATAAAGAATATATCAATATACAACCATTAGAACTTGTAGAAAAATCTCCTGATCAATCAAAGAGAGAATTTGTAAGATCTAGAAGAGAATGCGAACTATCTTGGATCAAAAAACTTCAGACAGCTTATCCGCTAGGGTAAAATGACAACATCATGGGTCAGGAAACATTTCTTAGTGTGTTTCTATTGACACCATGTCTGTTATAAGTCCATACTATGAATGTTCCAAATGTATCGATGCTCTCTGCTTTCATCGACTTTATCCGAGAATTGACAAACCAGATGAACACGTTAAATAATGTTTGAAAATTAAATATATGAATAAAGGAATTGACCTTATTGATATTGCAGGCATTTTTTGGAACCAAGATATTCAAAATCTTGTCCCCGTAAATTTTGACATCCAAGACACGCCTGTTATTTCTTATTCTTATAAAAACCTACTAGAAACATTTTTCTCTTCCATATCATGTGATGCTGATTTTGAGAAAAACTACCCTAGCAGCTAATACTGTCTATGTCGCCATATCGCTATGACCCTTGCGGACATATATGAACGGGGAATCTTAACATCATTGAAGATAAAGAAGTTCGACCATTCGTTAGTAAAAGGCCCAAATATCACCCACCTTCTAAAATAAACTAGTAAGACTGTTCTGATTTAAGTAGAGACGCATTAACCATTTTTTTGTAAAAAATGGCAAGACGAGAAAGTGCGGACAATAGATTTTTATAAAGATAATTATATTGAGCCAGCTCCTAAACTGTCTGTTATTAGGATCAAGTCGAAATTGAAGGATCTTGGTAAATCAGAGGCTCCCAGGAGCCTGTATCACTCACCTGACTTTTTATACAGTTAATCTTCAGTCTCTCAAACTTTGGTAGCTAGAACAACACCAATATCTTGAACTGTATATAAAGTCGGATCATGTTTTACGTTATTTCTTTGTTGGGCTTTTTTGACAAAAAAGTTCTTGCTAGGACCACTTTCGACACCAGTTTTGAAATCGAGACATCATTTTGCAAATGGCGGTCAACGAACAACTTGAACATCAATATCTATTTGGAAACCAAATTTCATTGAAACTGGACAATGTTGAATTTTCTCGCCTTTTGTTGCAGCCATTTTGAAAATGGCCGTCAGCGAACAATTTTAAACATCAGTTTTGAAGTTGCGACATCAATACCTATTTGGAAAAAAAATTAATTTAAATTGGACAATGTTGAATTTTCCGCCTTTTTTTGCAGCCATTTTAAAATAGCGGTCAACAAACAATTTTCAACACAGGTTTTGAAGTCGCAACATCAATATCTATCTGGAAACCATATTTGATTGAAATCGGACAATGTTGAATTTTCCCGCCTTTTTTGGTAGCCATTTTGAAAATGGCTGTCAACAAATAATTTTTAAGACTGCTTTTGAAGTCGCAACATCAATATCTAATTGGAAACCAAATTTCATTGAAATCGGACAATGTTGAATTTACCCGCCTTTTATGGCGTCCATTTTGAAATGGTGGTCAACGAACAATTTTCAACACCAGTTTTGACCACGCGACAGCATGGCAACCATTTTATCAATATACCCTTAACCTTCATTTTCTATAGTTTTGGAAATAAAAGACGAAATTTGTTTAAAAGAAAATTCTGTGCAAAAAGGGCAATAACTCCTACAAAGGTTTTTGGAATTTCTTCAAAATTTCAGGGTTGGTCGATCCTGATATGCTGAACATTTTTGCAATTTACACTTGACCTCTATCTGTTACACCTTTTTAAATAAAAACTAAAAATATGCACAAATTTCGAAAATTTTAGATAAAAGGGGCTTTAACTCCAAGATGGGTTTTCAAATTTTCTTCCAAATTGAAAGGTAGGATCTTGGAAAATCAGCGGCTCCCAGGAGCCTGTATCACTCACCTGGTTTTTTCATACTGTTAATCTTCAGTCTCTCAAACTTTGGTAGCTAGAACACCACCAATATCTTGAACTGTATATAAAGTCGGATCATGTTTTACTATATTTCTTTGTTGGGCTTTTTTGACAAAAAGTTCTTGCTATGATCACTTTCGACACCAGTTTTGAAGTCGAGACATCATTTTGCAAATGGCGGTCAACGAACAATTTCAACATCAATATCTATTTGGAAACCAAATTTCATTGAAACTGGACATTGTTGAATTTTCCCGCCTTTTTTGAAGCCATTTTGAAAATGGCCGTCAGCGAACAATTTTAAACATCAGTTTTGAAGTTGCCACATCAATACCTATTTGGAAAAAAATTAATTGAAATTGGACAATGTTGAATTTTCCCGCCTTTTTTGGAGGCACCAACGAAAAAAATTCAAGACTGCTTTTGAAGTCACAACATTATTATCTATTTGAAAACCAAATTTTATTGAATTCGGACAATGTTGAATTTTCCCGCCTTTTTTGGCGGCCATTTTGAAAATGGCGGTCAACAAATAATTTTTAACACTGCTTTTGAAGTCGCAACATCAATATCTAATTGGAAACCTTATTTCATTGAAATCGGACAATGTTGAATTTACCCGCCTTTTTTGGCGTCCATTTTGAAATGTTGGTCAACGAACAATTTTCAACACCAGTTTTGACCACGCGACAGCATGGCAACCATTTTATCAATATACCCTTAACCTTTATTTTCTATAGTTTTGGAAATAAAAGACGAAATTTTTTTAAAGAAAATTCTGTGCAAAAAGGGCAATAACTCCTACAAAGGTTTTTGGAGTTTCTTCAAAATTTCAGGGTGGGTCGATCCTGATATGCTGAACATTTTTGCAATTTACACTTGACCTCTATCTGTAACACTTTTTTAAATAAGAAATAAAAAATACACAAATTTGGAAAATTTTACGGAAAAGGGGCTTTAACTCCAAGATGGGTTTTCAGATTTTCTTCAAAATTGCACGGAAGGATCTTGGTAAACCAGGGGCTCCCAGGAGCCTGTATCACTCACTTTGCTTTTTATACACTTAATCTTCAGTCTCTAAAACTTTGGTAGCTAGAACACTAACAATATCTTGAACGGTAAATAAAGTCGGATCATGTTTAACTATATTTCTTTGTTGGGCTTTTTTGACAAAAAAGTTCTTGCTAGGAACACTGTCGACACCAGTTTTGAAATCGAGACATCATTTTGCAAATGGCGGTCAACGAACAATTTCAACATCAATATCTATTTGGAAACCAAATTTCATTGAAACTGGACAATGTTGAATTTTTCCGCCTTTTTTGCAGCCATTTTGAAAATGGCCGTCAGCGAACAATTTTAAACATCAGTTTTGAAGTTGCGACATCAATACCTATTTGGAAAAAAATAATTTAAATTGGACAATGTTGAATTTTCCCGCCTTTTTTGCAGCCATTTTGAAAATAGCGTTCAACAAACAATTATCAACACAGGTTTTGAAGTCGCAACATCAATATCTATCTGGAAACCATATTTCATTGAAATTGCACAATGTTGAATTTTCCCGCCTTTTTTTGGAGGTCATAACGAAAAATTTTCAACACTGCTTTTGAAGTCACAGCATTAATATCTATTTGGAAACCAAATTTTATTGAAATCGGACAATGTTGAATTTTCCCGCCTTTTTTTGGCGGCCATTTTGAAAATGGCGGTCAACAAATAATTTTTAACACTGCTTTTGAAGTCACAACCTCAATATCTAATTGGAAACCAACTTTCATTTCAATCGGACAATGCTGAATTTACCCGCCTTTTTTTTGGCGTCCATTTTGAAATGGTGGTCAACGAACAATTTTCAGCACCAGTTTTGACCACGCGACAGCATGGCAACCATTTTATCAATATACCCTTAACCTTTATTTTCTATAGTTTTGGAAATAAAAGACGAAAATTCTGTGCAAAAAGGGCAATAACTCCTACAAAAGTTTTTGGAATTTCTTCAAAATTTCAGGGTGGGTCGATCCCGATATGCTGAACATTTATGCAATTTACACTTGACCTCTATCTGTTACACTTTTTTTAAATAAAAAATAAAAAAATGCACAAATTTTGAAAATTTTACGGAAAAGGGGGTTTAACTCCAAGATGGGTTTTCAGATTTTCTTCAAAATTGCACGGTAGGTAGATCTCATCATGCTGATCATTTTAATCCACGATAAGTTTTTTTATATCGGTAACGGTTTTCGAGTCATTGGCAGAAAACAGCAATTTTAACAATAGTCGCCATGTTGGTTGGCCGGTTTTAGAAGCCATACCCTGGGGATGATTCAGGCAAAGTTTGGTTTCATTTGGCCCAGTGGTTTTAGAAGAGAAGATTGTTGAAAATAAATTTGTATAATTTTGGTGATTAAAGAGAAATAACTCTTACATCTGTTTTGGAATTTCTTTCAAAATTAAAGGGTAGGTAGATCTTGTCATGGCAAACATTTTATCAATTTACACTTGAGCTCTATCTTTATAGATTTCAAATTAAAACACTAAAAAGGCTGAAAATTTTGAAAATGCGGTAAAAAAGGGCAATAACTCCTACAAGGGTTTCGGATTTCTTTTGAAATTGCAGAGTGGGTAGAGATAGTCATTCTGAACAATTTTATAGCGTTAGATTTTTTATATCCGTAACGGTTTTTGAGTTATTGGCCAAAAACTGCAATTTACCCCATGCTCTATTTTTAGCAACAACAGCCATGTTGGTTGTTCGGCGGAAAAATCCCACGTCAGTTTGAGAAGCCATACCCTGGGAATAATTCAGGTGAAATTTGGTTTCATTTGGCCCAGTGGTTTAAGAGGAGAAGATCTTTGAAATTGTTGACAGACGGACGACGGACGACAGACGACGGACACACAGTGTTCCTGTAGACAAGGCTTCCATCAATGTTTCTACCGTTTGAAAGAAACACTATATCGACGTCCAACAAAACGCACTGAAGAAGTCAAACACTTTTAGACGTACCAATTTGGACGAAAAAACGTTAACCAAACAATATGATAAGGATACAGAAATGATAAAAGTTCCACCTCAAGAAAACACATTGCTTACTATGTACTGGGTTCCTATGCTTCACAAAAATCCTTTCAAGCATCGTTTTTATTTCGGCATCTAGATAGTGTTCTACTACTATTTTATCCATCCATTTAACTAGTTACTTGTATAAAGGAGTTGGTTATTAAATACTGTGAAATAACTGATCAAAACTCTGGTGTAAATTACAATTGGAGTCTAAAAAATTCTAATGAAGATTTTAGATAAACTACAATCTATTCAAAGACCAATTTCCTCCATTGACAGTTATGATTTTTCCACACTATATACAACCGTTCCACATAATTTGTTGAAATCCAAATTGGGACAACTCATTTAATGGTCTTTTAAATTTTCTGGTTTGCAGTTCATTTGTTCTAACAAAAAACAAGGATTCTACTCTAATATTATCTACAATAATCATTGATCCTGGACATGTGATGATATGATTAATGCACTCAATCTTTTGCTATACAACATTTTTGTTCGTTTTGGCAACACTATTTATCAACAGGTCATAGGTATTCCCATGGGTACAAATTATGCACCTCTCATTGCAGAGTTTTTTCTGTTCTGATACGAACGAGACTTCATGAAAAAACTTCAAAACGGACCCATACCTAACAGTGATAAACTTTTTTCTATTTTCAATAATAACAGCTGGTATATTGAGAATAATCTTACTAATTACAATCCCCAGTTTTTAGAATACGTAGACATCATTTACCCAGAACATCTGAAATTATATAAAGCTAATAATGACTCAAAATACTGTCCTTTTCTAGATCATACTGTCTCAATTCGTGTTGCTGTGAATTGCCGTGATTTTGGATTTATGATTTTAGAATTTCTCCTTTCCTCGTTCTTGCTTCGGTATTCGTTTGCCGATGTACTATCATTATTAACTCTTATTAAATAAAAACTAAAATATATGATAAAAGGGACGATTTTGATTTCAATATTACCAACTCCCTTTTCCATGATGGCGAAATTCCTCTAGCTCCATCCTACGGGGTGTAAATCTCTCAACTAGTACGATTTGCACGCGTTTGTTCTACTCTTGACGATTTTAATGAACGAAGCTTGAGTATCACACACAAACTTTTACAACAGGGTTACTGATTTCATAAGTTGCTGAAAACTTTTAAGAAGTTTTATTATATATATGAACATTATGATAGCTACAGCTGAACTAAAAGCAACGTTTAATTATAAAAGAAATAAAAGGGAAACACCTACAACATGTACAATGGCTGAAAGCCACAATCTGCTAGGGAACGTCACAAGAAAAACACAAATAAGACAAAAGGCAAATGTAAACAACGATAGTAGAAACATTCCTAGTATGTATTGGCTTCCTAAACAGAAATCCTTTCAAATTACGTTTTATTTCGGCATCAAGTAAATGTTCAACTACACAAATTTCTGTTTTATTGACCAGTGCACTTACTACCATACAAAATCTCGTCATCAACATGATCAATTTTAGCAACAAATGTTATGAATACAGTGGAATTAACTTCTTTTGGGGTTTTAAATTCGCTAGAAGTTTTGGAAAGACTTCGAACTGTTAATGAAGCATACACTTCCGTCGATAGCTATGATTTTTCTAACCTTTATACTACATTACCGCATACACCCATCAAAGAGAATTTTTCCTATTTGATCAAATGGCCTTCAAAAAATCAGGATGTACTTACATTTCTTGCAATATATTTAAATCGTTTTACAGTGACGAAAAACATGACAAATATACCAAGTGGACATGTCAGGATACGATAAAATCATTTAATTTTCTTCTTGATAACATTTTTGTTCGTTTTGGTGATACAGTCTATCAGCAAAAAATAGATATTCCTATGGGTCCCGAATGTGCACCTCATAAGGCAGATTTATTTCCTTATTGCTACGAGTCACAATTCATGGCAAAAATTAAAAAAAAAAAACATTCTAAACAGCACTTTGTGGATATTTTTAACAATACATATAAATCTTAGACGATATTTTGGCTTTAAATAATCCTGAACTTTGTAAATTTACATATGAAATTTAACCTGCAGAATTTACTTTAAATAAATCCAATAGCCACAGTGATCATACTCATTTTCTTGATCTTGATATATCAATAAATCAAGGAAAGCTAAACACTAAAGTTTATGATAAAAGGGATGATTTCTCTTTCCCTATAGTCAATTTTCTCGATCTCGACGGCGGTGTTCCGTTAGCTCTTTCTTACGGGGTCTACATTTCACAACTTGTTCGATATGCACGAGTATGTAGTGATGTTTCTGACTTCAACGACCGAAATCTTTGTCTCACTGAAAATCTTCAACATCAAGGGTTTAGATATCATAAATTGATAAAAACATTCCCAAAATTTCATTATAGATACATTGACTTATTAAGAAAATTTGGTTCTACATGCAGGGCTCTTATACAACAGGGCATTTCACATCAAAACTTCATATGGAAATATCATTTACAAAGCGCATAAATTTAAAGATTGCCCATCCAAACTTATTGATCCATTGAACAAACTTATTCATAAAGGATATAAATAAAGCATTGTTGTTAAATCTTTAATTCTGGCTTTTGTTGGCAAAAATATTTATCAGCTCCTTAATGCATTACAGCATAACTAAATTTATGAACAATTTTTCATATTGGCAGTTTTTGGCATTGATCAATATCACGTTTTTCTTTCATAATTGTTGTTGTTGTTATACGAAATCTATTTAAAAGTATTTCAATCGAAATTTCATTTGTAAAAAGGCTTGATATCATAGTCAACGGAAATTAGGTCCTTAGCTAGCTGTCAGTAAGTGCGAGCATTTGTCCGGACAGTACCCGTGTATAATGTCTTCATGTTTTATGTACTTCATTGTTAGGGTACTCGTCTTGATAAGCTCGACTTTTTTTGTCGTATTAATTTTACTGAGAGTCTTTTAGTGTATTTATTTTTAGCCATTCACCACACATAGCGGAAGGGTTTGGATCCAAGAAAACGAGCATAACCCCACCGCAATTTTTGCGCCTGTTTTAAGTCAGGAATATGTTAGTCATTGGCTTGTACTTGTCTTCCTGTAAAATTTTAGTTTCTTGATATTTAGGTTATTGGATGTGGTTTGCTTCGATTGATTTGTTTCACTTTTCACCTTTTAGGGGGCCATTTAGGGCTTGCTATATGGTGTGAGGAACCTCACTGTGTTGAGAATCATACGGTGACCCCTAGATGCTTTGTTTTGTGTCGTTTTAGCCTAGAGATGGGATGTTGTCTCCATGACATTGACCCCATTTCCTTTCTTTTTCATATTTAATATCTAAATAAGGCGTTACTTACAAATAGCTTATTACTATGAACATTACAAATCCTCGTTTTTACGGAAATGTTATTAAAAATGCATAAAACTTATAAAAAATCCAGAAAACTTACATTCTTTACTTAATAGAGATATCGACAAGATACACTTCTTGCATCCGTAAAATTAGCTTTGAGATCTAGTGACCTGAAAATTTTACACACATACTAGCCTCTAACTAATACTGCCGATGTCTACTGAAAAAAATATATTATGATTCTTGACCAAACTCTTCGGGAAGTTTTGAGTTTGATTTTTTATGCCGTAGTTCGATAGTGTTTTACCAGCAGACTAGGCTTCTTGAGCTAGCCAGCAGTTTAGCGGCGAGCACCCCTTCACCCATGTTTTAAAATTACGAATTGTCATTTCCTCTCCTTTCAAGATTGTTGTATTGGAGTTAATTGTATACCTATCTAACTGCATGTGAGTGTAATTTTAGGCCATAGTAGATGTTTCCTGTTATTCCCTTTGTTACATTAAATCCATTTACAGGTTTTCCAGAAGACGATATTTGCACTTCCCATATGGGCCAATGTAAACTAAGTTCCGCTGCTTGTTGCCATGTTGGATGATAGATCCACACCAAAACAACATCAATTGTCCAGCACCTAATAAGTTTCTTTCCTGCAAGTTTGGTTCAAATCCATTTTATGTTATTCAATAATTTGTACGAAGAAAAAGTCCAATTTGAAACAATTTTTGCCACTGCCGCAATGTTGGATGACGGATCGGCACCAAATTAAAATTACTTGGTCAATACCTCGTAAGCACAATTCATGCTATATTTAGACTAAATCCATTCAGCGGTTCTCAAGACAAGGTTCTTAGAGGGAAAAGTCCAATTTAAATGTGTAGGTCAGCCCTAAAGTAACAACACTTTGTCTGCATCTCATAGGCATCATTCATGCAAAGTTTGGTTCAAATCCCTCAATGGTTCTCCAAAAGAGTCTTTGCAGGAAAAATTTACGACGGACGACGGACGCAGAGTGATGGCAAAAAAGGCAGATATTAACACTACTTACACTCTCAACCGAAATTCTGAATAATGGCACTGACCTTGATCATAAATTTTCCAGGAATTGACAAATATATTTTGAGTATAATGTTCCTTCTAACATGCAAAAGTGTTAATTTTTATCTGTGAGTCATTGTAACCACCATAGACTAAAACTATTGGTTGCAATAGCTATGCATCGTTTCTTTTGTAGATTGGTATGTATTTATCGTATTTTCCAATTTGAGAAATAAAAGTGACAACAAAAATCCGAAGCAATTTGAGGCGAGACCAGTTAGGAAAATTCGTAAGACGTACGAAAGTATCGAGAACACTCACACAACACAGAATATTTGATGCATGCCATCATATTCCCGATTTGAAACGGGCATTTTATAAATGAAATGTTGGTTTAAACCAGGTTTAATGATGCATCAACCTCGAGCTTATATGACGACTAAGTATAGCTTCTGTGTTAATTGATTTTTAAGCTTTACTTTTTCTGCCTAAGAATTAATAAAAAGTAGGAACATGTGAAATTTTAAATGTGAAGAACTTTTTAGTCACGATTTATCATGAACTGGCAATCAATCGAAGTAATTTGGCACTGTCGTCAATTCCTCGACCAAAAAGAAAACAAGGGCTACGCGTAGCCATATATCCCTATGAAACCCCACATATTTGTGGTAAATTTAAAAGTTAAGAAGGGCACAACTCCTACAAACATATTTGACCAGGACTCATCTTCCAACTCGCTTGAGGTATTTGTGAACTAAAAGTACTGTGCAAATATCATCAAAATCCAATGAGAAATAAATTTGCTAGAACGCTTACAAGTATATTTGTCAATATTCAAAGTTAAAAAGGGGCATAACTCTGACCAAAATACTCAAATAGGACTCGTCTTTGAACTTACTTGAGTCATTTGAGAACTAAAGATACTGTGTAAATATAATTCAATTCCAATGAAAAATAAATATATTTTCTAGGAAGTTTTTTTTTAATTTTCAAAGTTAGAAAGGAGCATTACTCCTACAGAAATACTGAAAAAAGGACGCATCTTTGAGCTCGATTTAGGCATTTAATATCTGAAGCTACTGTGAAAATATCATCGAAATCAAACGAGAAATAAGTTTTCTGGAGCGCTTACTAGGATATTTGGTCAATTGTCAAAATTAAAAAGGCCATAACTCCTACAAAAATACTCAAATAGTACTCATCTTTAAACACACTTGAGTCATTTGAGAACTAAAGCTACTTTGTAAATATAATCTAACTCTAATGAAAATAATTCTTCTAAATCGTTTACAAGGATTTTGTTCAATTTTCCAAGTTAAAAAGGGGCATAACTCCTACAGAAATACTCTAATCACTATGAACCGAAAAAAGTACTGTCCATACCAGGGACAGTCTTTTTCGTACTGTCATAAACTGTAAGCGTCCTATTAACAACTGCCAAAGACCCATGAAGTACTGTTAAGGATTTGGACAGTTCTTAACAGTAATTAATAGACATAAGTTTGATTGCGAACAACTGCATAGCACTGTAACAGTACATGATAGTCATTGACAGTATTTACCTGGATTGTAAATAACTGTCCCCGCTTGTAACAGTGCTATTTTTACCATTATAACCTGACATGATTGTAATAGACTGTCCCCGATTGTGACAGTATTTTTTTGGCTTAACATGCACTGTTACAGTTAATGATAGACGTTTGTGGAATTTACAGTACTGACTTGCACTGTCGTGAACTGTAACAGTCGATTTCAGGTCATTGCAATTCTTTGCTTTATTGTCATACAATGTGGCATAAAATTTTGAGTCATATAGTTGATAGTATGATTTTCTACCATACACTATCTTTTTCTGTTAAAATGATGTCTCTACAGTTCCAATCATTAATTTTTTTCAAAGAGAGTATAATATGGCACTAATTCTTTTGATCAAATGTACAAAATTTACCTCTTTTTGAGTGAATAAATTAAGCACCACAAATCAAAATATCTCACTTCACAATTTTATCAAAATCTCGTATAAGCGATCATAAATTAAACAAGGAACTGTGTCGTTACAAAAAAAAATACCAAGAGGACAAAGATTCTGTCAAAAATATAATAATATCGAGGATGGATGCCATTTCTTCGGAGACAGTAAAATTAATGAGATCAAAAAAAGAAGATCATTAGAATCGAAGTAGGGTCCACCGATCTAAAGAGTCTAAATGATATTTCAGTTCAACCTTTTGTTATTTTATGCTAAAATCAGAGACATTTAAATATGTCTCTGGCTAAAATATATCAGTTTCAGAGACATTTCTATGTTATAATATGTTGTATTTCCCTGATTCCGTATGAATGCAAGTTTCAAATAAATATATTAATAAATTATTGGGCAGTGCAAAGGACCATTAAAATTGCTAGAACAAATTCACAGGAATACATCGGCTAGGTTATTTATTAATGTGTCCGAATGTTTGAATATTTTACATGTTTTACTGTATGTCAACAGGATATTGCGACTATTTCCCATTCAATTATTAGGAAGGACGTTTTGTGATTTCGTTGCAAAAGTTGAAACGGGTGTATCGCTAACATGAGATTTGCGGATAGAGTCTCCAAAACTCTCTCCTAAAACAGTCGATATATGGTAAAATGCAGGGTAGTTTGATCCGTGGTTTAAATTACAATACTTTATAACAATTACAAAATAAAAAAAACATAGAAATTTGAATAATTCGAATTTACAGTGTCTCTTTAAATAAATAGCTGTTAGAAGTGAAATAAAAGCAAAAATAAAACGTATATATAAATTTTATTCATAGTTATAGAAAATTATAATATTATTCTTTCCAATTTAAAATATCAATATTTTTATTTAAATCTAAACATAGGGAAACCTCTGGAAATTATAATACAGTACACTGTAGGAGGGTTTTTATATACCTATAGTGATGGTGATGTCACTAGTGGAGAAATCAAGTAGTTGATGGACTTTCGGAACTCTCTGGTTCTATCATAACAATGCAATAGAAAACACATTTCCGAATGAAAATTTCAGCGTAAATTTTCTATATGAAGAAAATGAGATACATGCATGAAACTTTCGAATTAGAACTATAAACATTATTGGAATTGTCATATTTTTTTTTCAAAATTGAGATATCTGGTAAAACAAAATATTTATGGCAAATAATATTAGCATGTGATGTAAGGTAAAATCCATTTGTTTTCAACCACTTAAATCACGTGACCAAACGATAAGAAATAACCTGATTGGTTGATCAAAATTGATGACGCTATCAAAAACCCTCCTATCGACTTTAACTAGATAATTTGCCCAGAGGCACTACATGGTTGTAAATTGTACCCAATATGCAGATCCTCAGTATATTCCAAATGGAATGAAATTAATAAACTGATTTGCTTGAACTTTTGTGAAATTTAATCCCCAAATTTTGTCTTTCGTCTCAATTTCATATTAACATCACAGACTCAGTTTATCTCAAAATTGAACCACAGTTTAAAAAATGACATTAGTTATATAAATGAATAAAAATTACATATGTTTCTAAATATCAGGGTTAATTTAAAAATAAATAATATAACATTAATAAATTAATTCATCTCAAATTACAAGATCCAATCTTTGTGACTCCCCCTCCCCTCTCCCAATCGAAGCTTATGATATCCTTCCGTTAATTGATGTACAGATGCATTTTTTCTTATAATAAGTAATCTTAACTTTATGCAGATTTATGTTTAAAATGAAGTTTAACGACCTATAAAACACTAACAGCCTCGAGTAGTACCCACACATTTTTGGTTAATATTTCGGGATTTGAAGGCTTGATACTAAAATTTCTAGTATGTAAAAATTGCCTGTCAACTAAAGGTGTTCCTTACCGTATGCAAATTCATGCCGGCAGAAATGGGAACTATGAAGAAGACTTATATCATGTCTTGTTAGAATGTGATTCATATAATTCAATGAGAAATAAATTTTTTTCGACAGTATAGGAAATTATTCTAACTTCACTGGATTACCACAATGTGAGAAAATCCGTTTTTTTACTTGGCGATTCTAGTCATGATTTTAATGAAAGTGTTTTAAAATGTGTGTGGACATTTTAAAGAGTTTCTTTGTGCAGTGTTTGCTTTTAGATCACAAAGCGCCAGTTAGTTATCAAATATTATTATTCTTATTATTATTTAAAATTTTGTTCAAAAGTTTCATCTTCCCATGTGTGTTTCATGGTGACTTCAAGATGAAGAACAAGCGTTGTTCCATTGCTGTGTTACCATGTATTTGTAGAGATTTTGTCTCATTTGCATTTACTCCATATCCCTTCATTGTTAATCATAGGTTGTATGGATTTTGTGCATGAACTTTGTGTGAAACAGTGAATTATCTTGAACAATACTGAACAATTTGTGATTGTTTGTACACATATTTTGTATTTATAATTTATATTTTAATTATGGCATATTTGGACGCAACCGCTGCCACCCCGGGAGTGGTTGACCCGATGTAAAGGGGTAGTTATTCCTAATAAATATAGGTAAAATGAATAGATAAACAATTAGAATTAATTCTAGGCGTTGCATTGCTTGTACATAATTTCTCAATATCGCTCTGCACAATATTGAAAGCCGTACAGACGGCTACGAACTTGATTGTATACACTCTTTTTCAAGGATTTGTTTAGCGAGGTGAAAATCCTTTTTTTTCTTGTTTTTTTTCATGTTTGCATTGTTTGTTTATTTTATTATTGTTATTCATTTGTTTTTTACTTATTATTTTGAATTACCCGAAGGCCTTAAAACGAGGTAATCTGAAAGGTATCAAGCGTAATATTTCGATTCATTCCTGATTTACTGCATCGGTTGACATGAGGTCGCTTTAGATACACAGCAAACGACGAGCAATTTCTGACTCCTTTAGAAACCCCTTAATAATACAATTCATTTTAGCAATAAGTTAATAAAGAATACAAGAGAAGGAAGTACCGGGGTACTTGTAAAACAGCAATAAATCTATATTTTCAATTAAAGCAATACATGTATGAATATTCTGCTTGTTGTTATCCATCATTAAAAGGTTGTTGCAGCCATGGAACGACATCCTGCACATTAACATTTATACGGAGGTGTACGAAATATTCAAGACCGTGCTTATTATCGTAAAAGGTGGAGACGTTTTCCGGGACATCGGATAAGCCATATATTCAATGGAACTCGAGATAAAGTTCAAGGTCCCTGTTCAAGTTCAATGTTAAACCAATTAGAATAAAAGCGGTTCCTGGTTCCAGCCTTGTTGAGCGTGGTGCTCCGGGCTACAACTCAAGGCCTCTGGGCTCCGGATCGATCCAGTCATTTTATTCCTGGCTCCAAATTTTACTTAAAGCCCTCATTCATAACTGTTTGTTGATTCTTCATCAAACGTTGTCTCCATATAACTGTTTCGATTATGTATACAAAGCCACCAGTAATTGCAAGCAGCATCAATGATTGAATGAGATATTCGGGTAAACTATATAAAAACGGCAAATTATTCAAACAGATCGCACATATGCCCTAAAACGCATCCAATTACCGCAATATTTACAAGATTTTTCTACAAGTTTTTGAAAATGTTTAATTAGAATGAAATGATGGTTGCTTTGCATGCACATACGTGTAATATCAATAATTTGCACATATGTTTTGTTAATACCAAAAATCCGTTTAGTCTGGGATTTAACGTGAAATTCCCATAGTTTAACACTTTCGGCCAAGTGCGAATGGATGAGATCATTTTCATAGTCTAAACAATAGATGCGATCCCGATAAAGAAATTATGGCTGAAATAAAATCAATAATGTTTGTTAAAGTAATAATGATTTTTTCAACAATCGCATATATTGCTTGACTAAAATAATGATCTCTTCGATTCAATAGTGTTTAATATTGAGCTGAAAATGGTATTTTAACCTTTAGTCCAAACGGAAACCGGGATTTGCATCATCATCTTATCTAATTTAATAAAAAAAAATATAATAATTTAAATGTGTCTGATTTAATTCTATTCTTTTCTAGATATCATAAGGATTTTTGGTAAACTAGAAATTGCGGGATTTAAAAGGGGGCACGAGGCAGCTCATTTCAGAATAACAATCTTTAAATTTCCCCAAAACACAAGTGGACATTAAAATTACAATCAAGTAACCCAAATTTTTTATTGACAGGATTCAACGGAACAGAAAACACTAAATGGTCCTAAACAGTTTACAACAGATTTATTTCACCAAAAACAACCAGCTGACAATAACCAAAACACGTTAACCCCCCCCCCCCCCCCACAAACACACACACTCTATTAACTTAGTACCCAGTTTTATGATAAATAACACATTTGTATGTTTTCTTACATATTAGCAGTCGAACATTGCAGTAAATATTATTTTATGTCAACTTAAGCCATTTTACAGTGTTTTTTTAATAAAACTAATCAAAGGACAACGAGAACCGAAACCATTTTTTTTGCAAGTGCATAAACATTTGCCCTTCCAAATGGTTCCAAATGGCAGTCAGTTTAGTTTTGTTCAGGAGGAACTATACAACGAATTATAACGAAAACCTACATTTTTAAAAAGAAATCCGTGACATAATTGCATTCAAGCGGCAAGTTTGATGGATGAATCATCTAAAAGTATGAAAATACATTTGAATTCATTTTATCATGATGGTGTACATAAGAAATGATTTATTTAAGATTTTTTTGGAGAAGATTTAATGCATTCGCAAAATTGGTATGCTGAATGAAATTAATTCACGTGCAAAGTGGGAAAACCTCTTTGTAGACTGAATAGTTGGGAGTTGAGCATGGACTTTTCTTGTGAATATCTGGAAGTTTTTTGTCATTGCACTTCTCTCTTTGAGTGGCAAACTGCTGTAAACAATATACGTCCATGCTGTAAAAATATTATGTTTTATAAAAACCAAAAACTTCAAATTCTCTATACTATAAAGCCCCAAGCCCCAACCCCGAGTTATGAGAAGGAAATTTTGCTTCAAATTCAACTTTCAGACTTTTTTCCCTATTTTGACTCGTTTCAGAAATTTATTTCTGGACAAAGATGAAATAAATTCGAGAAGAAAATCTTACCTATTCGCAAAAATACGTGTGGATATATCAGCGGAGTTCTGAAATTTTGCGTCATATTCAACTCAACTTAGACTTTATTTTCATGTTTAGACTCGAAATATTTGAATTCTTCGGATAAGACATAAATTGCCCAAATACTTGAAGTCTTCGGATAAGACATATATTGCCGAAATATTTGAACTCTTCAAATAAAACATTAACTGCCGAAATATTTGAATTTTTTGGATGAAACATAATTTGCAGAAATACTTGTGTTCTTCGGATAAGACACAGACAAATATTGCCGAAATATTTGAATTTTTAAGATGAAACATACATTGCAAAATTCAGTTTCGCATAAGAATAAACATTATAGTATGTGAATTCTTCGGATGAGACATCGTTTAATTCTTTTTTTTTAGATGCAAATATTATTGAATTAAATATGTGAATTTTTGGGATGAGACCTAATTGTTGAAATCGTTTGAAACTGACATTTTTATTCCTTTTTTAGAGAGCTTTATTTCCAAGAATGAATATTAACCGTAGTTTAAGAATTTCGTTATTTAATAAATACTTTTATTTTAAATAAGCAATCAAACAATTTGATTTGAATTGTTAAATATTTACTTGATATGATTTAAGTAATTATACAATATGATATACACACTGACCAGGTGTTAATTGAGCTGTTATTTGAATTGATCACGTTGGACCGATCTACTTTGAACGGCACGTGCCAACAGAATTTGAAAATTAAGTAAAAATGATATTTCAAAGGAATCAAAAAAAAAAAAAAAATAATAAGTTCTGATATCCATTGAGACATTTTCTATCGTATGATATGTTTCTTTTATTCATAAATAAACGGTAACGTGTGTCTTTAGTGCATAGTTAAAGTCCTGAGTGCACTTGTAAGCTAAAATAAAGTCCTGAGAAAATGTGTCCTTCCTGTTGAATGTTTCACTGGAAAATCCGAGAGGACAATGTTTCATGATCTTAATGCGTTTTATTCTGTCCTCGGACTTCATCATAGGGGTAACAAGTGTAAAAATTTCACAGCAGACACTATTAAATGTTACACAATTTGGAGTCCTGTGCGGTGTTTAGACCAGAGACAAATAATTATATGTCTCTGTTTAGACGTTCCCCCTATTTGCACTGCATGTTCATAATATTACATAACGCATTGATGTTCATTTACATTCGAAAGCTTATAAAATGCTATTCTGTCAAGTAGAACACTTTTTTTGTGGCCCAGTACCGGTAAGTGTTTTCGTTTAGTTTTTTTTTTCAAATATAAAACTTACACATTTATTTACTTGTTTGTCTCTTGGGTTACCAATATGTAAACACGATCTAACTGAATCGATTTTGTAAAATGATAAATTGTAAATCAATGCATCATGTAATTTTTGAATTTTATACCAAAGTCAGTCGTTACTCGTGACATACACAATGTACAGGATGACCATCCACATATTGATTTTTGTACTATAAACGGCCAAGCTTTCACATTTTAATTTTACACAATCGCTTCTCTTATGCACACAATATTGTTGGTGCATAAGCAATTGTTGGTGCATAAGATAAAATAAAAAATAAGTCTTAATTCGGCATGAAAAAACTGCCTATTTACAAGTTACAAAGTGTATTCAGCTTTAACTTGTATTCCGAGTGAATATCCTTGTTTAACTTATTTATTTTTCAATTAACTGGTAAAATCAAATTATACCCGGGATTTTAGAAACCGGGACTGTAAATCCCGAAAATTGTATAAAAGTGACACGAATTTTGAATTCAAAAATTCTATAAATATTTCATTTTCGTGTACAATTGTTAAGATATTGGAAATAAAAACTTTATACAGCATTTAAAGAGGATGCATACGCTCTGTCTACCGTGGGACACATCATATTGCCTGGGATTTTTGTTTTGAACTTGAGATGACGAAAAAATGAGATGAATAATCTATGAATTAATACAATAATTTGTGTAAACATGGGAAACCCAACTAAAAGAAAGTTTAAACTGATAAGCGAGTTGGATATTGCCTTCACATTTTCATGGATGCTAATATTGAAACATCGCTTAATGTATTTTTTCTTTCTATCAGATTGAAAAACAGGGAATTCTTTTAGATCGTCTTTTCGCTTGAATCTCAATTGGATTTTTCAAATTTAAACAATTTCGTTCCTTCTGTGTCATGTAAACCTTATTAATTTTCCTACGCCATGGGAAAAAATATTTTACCCATGAAAAATACTGTGTTGTTCAGTACATTACAGAAAATTACAATTTCGCCATATCCTATGAATAAAAGTATATTGGTATCCACTATAATGACAACTTCTACACATGTTATACCTGTGACAACACAGTACAATTAACCTCACAATTGCAATGGCCTAAAATCGACTGTGACAGTTAAGGACAGTGCATGTCAGTACATGTAAATTCTATAAACGTCTATCTTTACATGTAACAGTACATGACAGTCCACAATAGGCCAAATAATTACTGTCACAATCAGGGACAGTCCATCACAAGCATTACAGTCTTTAACGGTTAAAAAAGTACTATCACAAGCGAGGACAGTTATTTACAATACAGGTAAATACTGTAACTGACTGTCATTTACTGTTACAGTGTCTGACAGTTTGTAATAGTCATGGGTATGTCTATAAACTACTTTTAAGGACTGTCCCAATCAATAACAGTACTTTTCTTAGTCTTCACATTTGTTTATAGGACGTTTCCAGTTAATGACAGTTAGAAAAAGACTGTCACTGGTATGGACAGTACTTTTTTTGGTTCATAGTGAATAGAACTCAACTTTAAACTGGCTTGCGACAGTTTAGAACTGAAGCAACTGTGTAAATATTATCGAAATCCAACGAGAAATAAATTTTCTGGAGCGCTTACAGGCATATTTTGTCAATTTTCAAAGTTAAAAAGGGGCATAACTCCTACAAATATAATTGAATAGGACCCATCTTTGAACTCGCTTGGGTCATTCTAGAGCTAAAGCTAATGTGTAATTATAATCTAAATCCAAGGAGAAATAATTTCTTTCTAGAGCGCTTACAAGGGTAGATGTCATATTAAAAAGGGCCATAGCTCCGACAAAAATATTCTAATATGACTCATCTTTGAACTCGCTTGAGGCATCGTTGCACTAAAGCCACTGGATAAATATTATTCAAATCGAATGAAAAATCAACTTGCTAGAGTGGTTACAAGGCGGACGGACGGACGGACCGACACACGGACGGACGCCCGACATTACAATATTCCCACGTTGCGTTTCGACGGGGATAAAAATGGAAACAATTACTAAACAAGTAAACATGAAGTATATTTGTCCTCTACTAGCCCAACACTCATTTTGGTTGATAAATCGATATAATTAAAAAGTTGTCAAGAAACTAAATTTACGATCTATAGTTAGTTACTTATGACGATTTTATACCGACAAACGCTATATTCATGTACATGTAATATGGCAACGTTAGAATAATATTAAATTCAATGTTTAGAATCCTATGCAAGCAGATGGTCAGGGAACTGTTTTAGCCAAATGAAAGAGGTGTATATACATGAGGAAATTTATATCATAAACAAAAGCACGACCCATAAAGATAACAACTCATAGAATTTACCAAATATGCTAAGTTAGGAATACGAATCCAATTTTAAAATCTTATTCATTCGTGCAATAAATATTTAACTGAAATATGTATATCTATCACTTACACATTGCGCAATTCCTGATTATCACTGAATGTTCCATTTCCAATAAACTCGATTTCATTTCCTTCCAGATATCTGTCAAAAATATAATGTAAAATACATTTATAATACGAAGTCTTCCGTCATTGGCCAGTGGCCCGTATCAGGGTTTGCGTCAATTACTTTCAAAAGTAATTAATAACATTGAATTATAATTGCATAATCTTTAATGAAATTTTAAATTTCCTTTGTCTTTTTTGCAATACAATTAATGAATTTCCAATAACATGGCCAAGATAAATAATTAAATTTCATTCCCTTTTTGTTTGAATTTTAAATGTGAATAAATAAAAATATTTCTTTTATAATAGACACGTGCTAGAAGGAAACTTTTACATATTAGGTTATTCTGTTTTCGGTAGATTTGTCTTCTCTCAGACATATTTTTCATCCTTAGCTGATTTTGGCTTTACATTTTGTTCATGTTGGGTATTTGGTCTCTATCAGTTTTTGAACATCTTTGCGTTTATGGTCTTCCAAACGTTTAGATTTTATCTGTACTAAAGTGACATAAGTTGTCGAAATGCGCATATGCACAAAATGAATTTACAGTAACCTCGGTATTTAGTTATTGTATTATTGCCGTGATTTTGGATTTAAGATTTTAGAATTTCCTCTTTCCTCGTTTTTGCTTCGGTATTCGTTTGCCGATGTATTTTTAACATATTTAGTATCTTTTCCATAATCTATCCTATAACAATTATTGTAAATTCATATAGTTCAGCTGCTTAACACATAAAACAAGAGAGAAACAAGAAATTAAAAGCTGACAACTCATCCACCTGCCATTCTTGAACAACTGTTTTGGGTCAGCCTATTTACTTTCACTAATCAACAGATAGTTGTTAAAATTCCCAAACTACAAACAGAGTAAAAATAACGTATTGTCTAACTTGCTTGGATCTGAAAGTAATTATGTTACTTCTTTTCGTACACTCATAAAAGTTTTCACATCATTTAATTTTTTGTAAATAAATATGATTAAAAAGAACAACCTTTGAAATTTTCCAAATGAATACCAATACATTGGCAAACGAATACCGAGGCAAGAACCAAGAAAGTGGGAATTCTAAAATCATGAATCCAAAATCACGGTTATTCACATCCAACACGAATTGAGACATCATGACAAAGACAAAAGAAATAAACAAAAATGAACAAGAACGCCACGCAACTACAGCACAAGCAGTGTGAACCCCTATAAAAACTGAGGTATCATCAGGTGCTCAGGAAGGGTAAGCAAGATCTGCTCCACGTGTGGCATCCGTCACACTGCCAGTGAAAAGTCCGCTTTTGTCACAGTCCGGTAACAAACTCTGGATCTACCCAAAGATATCTGTTTTCATTTGTGAAACATTGTAACGGTCTTTCAAATCGTTGTGGCGACCGTTAAACTTCTGTAGTGACAATTGATCATACCCCTGATGTATAAGTTTTTGAGACATTAATTTCGCTCTGATGCCAAAGCACCAACAAAAATCTTTAATCCAGAATACATTGCAATATTAGGATCACAAATGGAGAGACAATATAAAGGAAGAAACACCTAACACAGAACAAACATCACATAAAAAAGAAAAATAATCAACTATTTTCAATATTTGAATGTTCTTTGTGAAAGTCATGCTTTGCAGGGTCTAATAATGATCCGAATGGCTAGCCATGTTGAGTGGAAATATAAACTGTTGCATATAATTGTAAGAAAAGTGTACCCAAATCAATGTTATTAGCCTAATAACTGAAGATTTTTTATTACAGTTTCGGAAATGCATGGAAGGGAAATGAAAAGGAAACGTTTAGTAGATTGCAAAAATGTCTTTGCTAAAGTGAATGAAAGTCATCAAAGACACAAAATGTACATCTTGTCTTTCTGATACAAATACAAAGTACGAGTTGACTGGAATAAAAAGGAAGGGTGTCCCATAAAGGTAATACATTCAATTTAAAAACAGAATATATATAGTTATTGCGAATTGTACATCTAGTGAAGTATTTTATGTCCAATGAAAAGTTACAACAAAGACCCAAAGCATATTCTAATGGAAAATAGAAAGGGAACTCCATACAATGAACGAAAAACACAAAAGCACACGTACTCAAGTAATAAAACGATTGGGACAGTCGTCATATTCCCGACTTGGAACGGACTTTTATATAAAAAAGGTAAGGAAAAAGCAGATTAAACGGTGCACCAAACAAATGCTAAAATAAGGACTTTTTACATCATCTATATGGGTAAAACCTAACGTACATTCACGCTGCAGTCTAATTTGCTGAATGACATTTTTTGTTGTTTATCTTAAATGTTCATTTGACAATTCTAACAATCCTCTTCTATTGCAGCAAGTCTTTAAAATGCGATTATTTAAGACATCTTTGAAATATCACACAAAGGAATACCTTCTACCTCAGATTTTTAAAATATTTTTTTTTTAATTAAACATGAAATTTTATTTCCATAGAGACGTGAGTTGAAGTAAAGGTTATGAGAACAACTAAGATTTACTGCAATTTTCATGTTATGTGGTTTTGCTGTTTTAAAGATCCTGAAAATAGCAAACAATAGCATGTCATATATAATGGATGATCAGTTTTTCCGTTTTCTCTAATCTAGATACAAAATATATAATATATCATTTTAAGTTAAAGAAAACGAACTGTACAAGATATTACAAAATCACATTTTTCCTAAAAATTGAATTCCATTGTGCCCAACATTAGACGTATGATTAATATTACTTAAGTCTGAATGTACAGTATTTCTGATCGGTTAATAAATCAGATGTCTACGTGACGTCACAAAAGAAATTTTAGGTTTTGAGCAATGTAATGACGTCAACTCGTTTGGTTTATTGACACATTTAATGAAGTTTTGACTAGATACAGACACTCAAAATTTGCCAATTATGCACTTTATAGTCCAAATAAACAATAAGGAGCACAATTTATGATATAACGTACGCAGAACGGCCAGTTCTATATACCAATATGGAAAGTAAGAATTTGTTTATTTAAATTTCTCCGATTTTTCAAGAAATCAATTGATCTTTTTTAATTATTCCATGCTGGACGACCTTAAACTACGTTCTAGAATCGAAGTTCATTTGAATTTTCGAAAAATAGCGCCAACATATCCAAACATTCAGTCAATCTGGTCAAGAGTTTTTCCCCTTATTTCTCATTTTATCTTTTTTTATTTCTCATGATAATTTTTTTGTGATTGATTTCAGCCTGTGATTTCTCAGTTGTCAGATATGTTCAGATTGTTCAGTCGTTGATACTTCCATCCCTTCAGAATGTCTTTGGTCGTCATCACGACATAATAGATAGTTTTGAAATGTAGGCGTCAAAAATGAAAACGGGCATTTTCAGCAAAGATTCACGTCTTCACGGATTTGACATTGCAGATTCTGACTTTACCCTGGATTGAGTCACTGACAGTGTAACGGGTGCTGTATACAGAGCCCGAAGCACCTGATGTCACTCCTTTTGTGAGAGTTCACACTGATAGTGCTCTAGTTTTCAGTGTTGTGCTGGTGTAAATGTGTTTGTCAGTGTGTTGTGTCTCTTGTTTTCAATCTTCTGGTAGTGTTGCTTTGGCCTAGTCGCTGGACTTTGATTGATGGATTGTGCACTTTGTTCCTTCGATATTCTTCTGCCGTTTTTCTTCCTTTTTTTCGGTCTAAAATCACAAGATTGTGCATCAATTAAAAAGAAACGCAATAGTAAACATAACTACCAGCGAATCACGACTTAAAAAAGGTGTGTCAACGAGGTTCCAGATAGCAAAATACCGAGGTTACTGTTAATTTAGGTTCTGCATATATGCATTTCGACAAATTATGCCTCATTAGTGCAGATTAAATCAAAACAATATTGTTTCTTTTTTTTCTTACATTTGGCTGATTCGGCCTAAACGCTCATTGCATTTCTTAGTTTAAGCTTAACATTTTTGAAAGTAAAGGTCTTACTAAAATAAAAAATGCACAATATGCTTATTTTAACGAAAAAAGTTTCTGCTGAACGTTTTCAAAAAAAAAAAACCCAAAAACAAAAAAACAGACCAAAAAAACAACAAATTTGGCATTTATTAGTGAATCAGGACACGCATACCCTTCCGGAGCGCCTGACGTCACTCCCGGATTTCATGGGAGTTCACACTATGAAGATATAGTTCTTAATGTCACATTTTATTCCATGCGCTGTGGCTGTCTCACGTTCTTGTTTTGTCTTTGTTTTTCTCTGCTGCCGTTTTTTGCCACGTCTTTAGACATTGATCTTTTTGATGATCACTTCCCTTATTCCTTTGGTAAACTGCCGATCTTTTTAGAGCGTTTTTCTAATCCGAAATATCAAATACAGTCAAGAGCAAACTGGTTAAGTTTGTAGCTTATTTGAACAAACGCATTGAACCTTTCATGTGCATATTTTTTGCGGTTTTTGCATTCGCTCAAGGTTTCTTATTTGTCTGTTGTACTACACTTAAAACCTCATTGAACATACATCTATGTCTAAGAAGTCTTACTGTTTATAGTAAACTCGTTTCAATAAGGAAATTCTATTAATTCAGACAAATTTATTTTCGGCGAAGTGAAGCCTTTCAAATGTTTTCAATCAAAAGCGGGTTCATCATCCCATTTCCCTCTGGATATTCAAATGACATAATATCTTAATATTTTTTTACAATATTAATGCAAATACGACCCCAATCCCTCAACACATGCATACAATTGTTCTTGTTCTGCATTATACTTCGAACTGACACTCTTTAACCCCCTTCTATGCCAATCAATTTGACATATTAAATTTTCATATAAAAAACAAATTTTTCACTGTAATTTATTTATTACTAGTATTCTCATTCATAGTTCCGACTCGACGAAGTGGATGTTACATGTAATAACTTCTTTCATTCAAAAATGCTAATAATATGTTTCAACTACAAGGCCTTTTCAATATCACTTATTAATATCAACACCGATGATCGTCTGGAGACCTCTTTATTAGCCCGAGACGTAAGCCGAGGTGCTTAAAATATGGGTAAATTGATGATACTGGGATATGGAAAGCTCCTGTTTTATAATTAATTTGTTTGCAACATTCTCCTCATTTTGCTAGTATCATAATACCTAGGCTGATATGGGCTATTATCGTCTGGGTATATTACATACTCACAAAGGACGTCATCTGCTATACATGTAATAAATAGTTTTACTTACATATCATGTAAATTATTCACATTGTTAAAGGTTCCATTCCGTAGCTCGGAAAATGAATTATTGTTCATTGATCTGAAAAGACAACCAACGGCATTTAAAAAAAATGATACAAAAATATAAATCATAAAAATTGCAAAATTGCATGGATAAAGAAAAGATTAAGAAATGCTATTTTTTGTAACAAGCCGTTAGTATTTAGGACGTCAGATATTATCTATAAAAAGGAATATCAGGGCAACAACAAAGCTTTCTTCAACGCATTAGAATCTATAAAGTCATGATCATGTTGTCCTCAATCGTATATGTTTGCTGGAATTTGAACGTGATATCATTGGAAAGTCCTACTAATATAGAATACCAAATTATTGAAAAATAAAAGTGATTATGGAAACATAACTAAAACAAACTGACACGGCCAGAACTTCGATAAGGTTTATGATCAGTATGCTTTTAGAGTAAGCGTCTCATGCTAAAATAATTTTCCAAATCAACGAATTATTGGTAATAAAAAGCATAAAAATTTTGGGAACAAATGGACCTCCTCGAAAATAAGAGATAAATTATTTACACATCTTACAAGGATTTATCTCTGAAGATGCCAAGCCCAATAAAACTCCGTAATTAGTGTAGGATTGAGTTTAAAAATTTAGATATAATTGTATCATGTAATCAAATTTTTACAATTAAAACGCAAACAATATATATACAAATCTTGAATTAGGATTTTTGCCGCTGTTATGTTTGAAAGCAGATACATAGTGTACACAATCCTAAATCCGAATCGTAAGTCGGCTGTAATCGTTTTGAAAAAAAACAACGGCAGTAGAATACCGAAGGAACAAAGCACAAGATTACACAAATCAAAGACCAGAGACAAGGCAAAAGCAAGAACACCAAAAGACGGAAGACCAAAGACACCACATGCCCACAAAACACACGAACATTACATATACAACACAAAAAAACTAAAGCACTAACAGTGTAAACTCTCGATAAACAATAGTGACATCAGGTGCTAAGCATGTCCTGCTCTGTACACAGCACCCGTCACACGGCCAGTGAGGCATATGTTTTGAAAGACGTTGAAAAACATGGACATTGGATGTCAATTTGATCTATACAAGGTGTAGGGTCGATTAACGTTCTTAAAAAAAATGGCCAAACACTTGTCACCAGCCTCGAAATCAAAAGTCTCAAATTATTTTTTTGTTTTTTTTTTTTGGTCTCTTGTTGTAATGTTACCCTGTGTGTTGTAATGTATCTTTGATCAGCCTACAAAAGTAGATGCTTATTTTTCATTATTACTTCTCACAATCAATCAAAGACGTTCCGAAAATTAATATTACTCTGAAATAATGTTCCTCAATGGAATTTTACTAAAATTAAAACTCATTATTTGAGCACACACACACACGCACGAGGAGGTATTTCCCAGTAGCCAAAAGCTATATTTAATAGCCTAGATGGCCGAGCGATGTAGGCCCTAGACGGAGCAGAGCGATGATCCCACAGATGGAAATGCTAAAAATTTTCTGATACAAATTTGAAGATCCAACAATGTAGGAATGATCTAGAGACGAATATAAAGATAAACATACCGGTATAAACTCTGTAAAGAACAATCTTCAATGATATTTTGCATCTATTAAAGAAAGTATGTTTGACTTAAAACTAAAGTGTTACAATGTCATTAACTTCATTGCCATCTTTAATTGCTGGCGGATTGTAAATCCTCCTCGAGAGTATCCACCAAGCCAGTAGCCAGTTCATCGGTCCTGCCCTGAAAACCGATTTTATTTGAATCTTGCAATATCTAAATTTCAGAAAATTTTGTTAAAAACTAAGGAGTATTTTCCTCTTGCATAGATCTGTCCTTAGCTGAATTTGGCTTTCCGTTTTAGATCCCATCGGTTATTGGCTCTATCAGCTTTTACATGTATTTCGGTTGACGGATTTAAAAAATGTTTTGGACCTGCACTGAAGAGACATAACTTGTCAAAATGCACATTAACAAAAATTAGATTACAATAACTTCGACATTTTGTAATTTAACCTGTGTCTGAACTAAAAAAAAAATAGTGTAAATACAATTCATTTGAAGACATCAAACATTTCATGAACTTTGACTTTCTGATTCGAATTTTGGATCCATGATGATGTGTGAAAAGCCCGACTTCACATATAAACAATAACTTATATAACTGCAAATTTCTGGTTTTGTTATTATGTACAGTTAACATTTGGATACTTTAAACTTGTTAGTGATTTGCCAGAACTCCTTTATAAAAAGCAGAAATCATTTGCAGTGTTAGTTATCTAAAATTTATATAGGTGATGGCTATCATCAGCTGATGGATGTCTAAGCAGTAAACGTCAAAAAGATATTTAGCGGCGAGCACTCCTTGACCCATCTTTCAAAATTACGTTTTGTTCCCCCATTTTTCTTTTCTAGATTGTGGTCATGGAGTTAGTAGTCTACAAGTATGGGTTTTATTCGTATGTTTGTTATACTATAGGGAAATGTGACAGAGAAAGGAGAGGTTTTGGTACCCATAAACCGATTTAACCCTACCGCTGGCTTTTGCTAATGCCGGTACCAAGTCGACTGTCCCTCCCGAGTTCCTATCGTTGTTAATGTTTGTCTTTTGTATTTTTATTGTGGGTTTTTTCTTGTGCAGTTCCTATTTACTTTGTGGCATGTGGCTATGTTTTTTGGCCATTGTAGGTGTTTCCTGTTATCTTTTTTATTCCATTTGAATTTTATAAAGAACAAAGAAATGAGCAAAGAGAATCTCATTAATTTGCTAAGTACATCATTTTGCTAATAACTCTACATATTATTTTCTGATATGTTTAACTTTTATTTAATTCATTGATTTATTACGATTAGGCGTTGAACTGGCTTTTTAAGATACATCCATTGCAGTGATTCCAACATTCTTGTATTCCTTTCGAACCAAATTTGAAGTTGTTTATTATGTTTTGGGCTAAGACATGATTTAAATGCTTACTTTGGATAGAGGCTGTATTGATTAAAAGTAAGTCATAACCGAATAATCTTTAAAAAAAATGGTGATTGCATAATAAATATAACACTGAAATTTCATTTGTTTTTTTTTTATGTCACAACATATCAAACTCCTTCGAAAGGATATTATGATGTAAAATTTTCACATCACTTAATTGTATTAGTCATATTTAAAGAGTAAGTTTAAACTGCAGACTAAGAATTTTACTTTTCATACCCTTTTATGCTAAAATTCAACTTTTTACTTCGCGAATCATAAAACTCCTTCGAAAGGATATGATGAAGTAAAATTTTTAAAACACTGATTTGTTTGAACATTTTTTAGACGGAGTTTTAACTGCTGATTAAAAAAAAATATTTTTCATCCCTATTTTATACCAAATTTCCTTATTCTATAATTTCGAAACATCAAACTCCTTCGATATGATATCATGAAACTAAAATTTTTAAAATACGATGTAAAGGGTGATTTTTAAAGAGTTAGTTTAAACCGGATACTAAAAATCTTACTTATTGCAAATATTCATGAACTTTATAGAGCACAAAAATCAACTCCTTTGAAAGAAACCATGGCAGTAGAATACTGAAGGAAAAAAAGAGTGAAATTTACAAAAATCGAAGTCCAAAGATACGACCAAAACGAGAACACAGAAAACAATGACGTTAGACGCAAAAAAAAACAATGACATAAGACAGATACAAAGCATAGAAATAGAAATTACAACACAAAAAACAAAGGCACTCACAGTGTGAACTCCAGTGAAACTGAGAGTGACATCAGGTGCTCAGGAAGGGTAAGCATGTCCTGCTCTTTTAACAGAAAATTATTAAATAACATTTTCATAACATTGGTGATTTGTTTTCAAATTGGTAATTTTTGAAAAGTAAGTTTATGCCTCCCTTAATTACTGTATGGTATATTTCCAAAACAGAACTTTATCATGTTAATACAGAGTACACGTCACTCCAGAGATTTTTAAATTAAATATTTTATAAACTTAGTCTAAAACGACGATATTCACAACTTTTAACCGGTTATGGTGAATATGGACAGTCGAGATATCCTTTTATTCACCATCGAATCTTTCCGTATCCTGCGAATCTGATATCAATTCGCACCACAAAAGTTTCGCAGGCACAACTCTATTATATACATGACTTATAACATAAAAAGACATATAATTAATACAAATTACGAAAATTGAATGACAAAAAGAAAGAATTATAAGCAATAAACAAAATATACGATTTTGATTGGTTTAATTAAATTCTGAATACCGGTTTCCGTTTCTGATTGGATGAATGTTGAATATCAAATAACGATTTCCGCTTCTCGTTTCTCATTGGCTAAACTATAAATAGCGTTTGCGATTTAAACTCGGATTTCCGATCCCTATTTGAAACTAGGGGTTTTCGTACCAAAACCCTTGTTTCCGTTCAATTTCGACCGGATATCAGGGGTTTTCGGCGGAATACTATGTATACCGATCAGAAACTCATACTTTCCATGCTGTATTCCTGGTATTTCAATAGAGGTTTTCGTTCGAAATAGTAGATATGCCGCATTTTTGTGACTTTTGTGTGCCATTAAGCTAAGTTTTGGGGCAATTTTACTTAATTTGACCTATCACACGTTTTTGAGCAGTAATATTTCAACCTCTCCCGCATATTGAGTGTAGATTTCACAACTCATTCGCTATTGCCATGCCTGAAATTCGTACAGTGATATTGTCAAAAGAGCGAACTTATTGTCTCAAAAACTTATAAAGCAAGGCTATGTTCAGTCACAATAGCAATTATCATTAAAGAAGTTTTACGGTCGTCACCATAGTTTGGTAAACCGTTACAATGTTTCTATTTCACAAATGAGAATAGTCATCTTTGGGTAGATCCAGAGTAACGAACTGTGACAAAACTTGACTTTTCACTGGGTGTGTGCCGGGTGCCACGCGTGGAGCAGATCATGCTTTCCCTACCGGAGCACCTGATGATACCTCAGTTTTGTAGGGGTTCTCACTGCTAGTGTTTAGTTATGTGACGTTCTTTTTCAGTTTTGTTTATTTTAGTCGTCTTTGTCATACTGTCTCAATTCGTGATGGATGTGAAATGCCGTGATTTTGGATTAAATTATGATTTTAAAATTCGACCTTTCCTCGTTTTTTCCTTCGGCATTCGTTTGCAAATTTGTAACAGCAAATTTTTGGTAGTTCACTCTGTGGGAGTCGAACCTGCGCTGCTGTGATATCTATGGTAACACTGCCTGCACTTTGCACAGCGCCCTAGGCCACTAGCCACCCAGGCAACATTAAAATATAGCTTTCGCTGACAGGGTGATACCTTCTCGCCTATATAGTAGGTTGAATCTAGATATAAGACACTAGTGCTATTGTCGGGCAAAGGATGACTGTGATTGTAAGAGCACTTTGCCAGTTTAATTAATGTTTGATGACAATTCCGCACCCATGACCAATGAAGACATGGATGTAGCGTTGTTCGACAATTACCAAAGAATTCCGCTTAAACCGTTGCTAGGGGCCGTCTTGAACTTACTTTTAGGTATGAATAAAGCTCATTGTTGAAGGCCCCCCATGGTAACTTCGAGATGAAGAACAGCAATAAAAGCGTTGTTCCTTTGCTTGTTTTTACCATGTATTTGTAGACACGTTGTCTCCTGTGCATTTACTCCATAGCCTTTCATTCAACATTGTAAAAATGTATATGATGTATCGGAGCTCAGTGCAGATAAGCTACACTGAAGCATCGTATTTAGCAAGAAGGTTTCAATTTCTTTCGACAAGGAAACCGCCACACAAAGATATTTTTTTCGTCTTAAGATGAATATTTAATATAATTACTATTTTGTAAAAGTTATCCAGAGACAAAAGTTTCCAACAAAAATAGGTTTCCACCTTAGTTATGTTGAAAAGCAAAATAAATGAATATGATTCATAAATTCAAAATTTAAATCTTAATCATGTTAATGGTAGCCATTTTTACAATGTGACATCTTATTTGCGTCCTGAAAAACCTTGCTGGCAATTTGGAGATACCTGGTTGCAAAAAGGGTTTTAAAAATAGGTAATAAAATAGGTTTACAACACGAGATCTGTTACAAACAAAAAATGCACTTTTATAATTGTTCCAAATATTACAGAGTTAGTTTTTTTTCAGGTAGAACAATTTTATAATTTTTGTTCCTAATAGAATAAATAATGTTTTATATTTTTCGACAAGGAAAAAATATTCTACAAATGCCTACAATATTCATTCCAAAAGAATTTTATAATGCAGAGCAAATATACGCCGATCTGAAATGTATATATTTCGTGAAATAGTATATATACAGTTGAGCATATTTGACCGTTTCGAACTTGCATTCATGAAGTTGAATTTCCCATCACCCTTGGGTATTTTGTATAGTAAGTGAGAACCGAACCGTCAATCAAAAGAACGAACAATCCATGGACAGTGGCAACATCGGACAAACTAAGAAACAAAGACAACACTTAAGTAGGGAACAAAAAAGAAAAATGAAGACACACATACAAATGAACAACACGGACCCAATAAAAACCATGGGTGAGATCAGGTGTACCGGTAGAGTAAGCATCTCCTGCTTCTTATAAGACACCCGCCGTGTTGAACATGTCAAATCCGGTAGTAAAGTCAAATCCGATAGAGGAAAAACAAACTTTAGTTGCAGAGGGAAAGATCTGTTGTCATCTGGGAAACAGATATCCCATAGCGATCCACAAGATCGTGATGTCGACCATAAAACCTCTGCAGTGATGACTTTAACTTTTTGGTAACGTACCCTTGCTAAGGTAGTCTATTTGTGAGCAACTGAGCTCTATCAAGGAAGTCACTGTAACGACCACAGGTGTTTGAGTAGCGAATGAGTTGTGAGATGTAAACTCCATATGCTGGTGCTTTTGGAATGTTGCTACAAAGAAAAGGGAAGTTGACTATTGGAAGAGTGAAGTCATCGCGTTTGTCATACAGGCTAGTTTGTAATGTACCCCTGTTGTCAATTTCAAGATGAAGGTCAAGGAACGAAGCCGATATGGAAGTATCTATTTATCACTAAGAACTTTTATACGCGTTGCTGGAGAAAACAACACTCAGTTTAAAAAGCAATGTTTTGGATTCTCTGTTAGCACCAGAATTTCTCGGAAATGGCATATCACAGACTTACCTGATTTTCATTTTATAGGTTTGAAATAAATACATAAGTCACAAAAATAATTTTAGTCAGTAATTATTGACCTCCGTTGCCTTGGTAACCACGTCGGCAGTTTAGGACAATTTCAAAAACCCCAAAATATGCAAATTTCAAAGCCATTTTTTCCAAGGAATATAATATCATTTCGTATATTACTTTTTGTGATGTTGATTTAGAGCATTATTGACCATCTCCAAAACAGTTTTTTACCTTTGCAAAAATATATAGTCAAGAGGCTATCGAAAAATCGAGAATTTGATCTTTTTTCCAATGACAATTTTCGACGAAATAATGGTTATTTAGTCGCTTTTCAAGGTCAGTTTTCAGGAAAGGCAACAACTCCATATACTTGATAGTAATATTGCCATACGCAGTTAGGTTAGTTGTTCAAAGAAATATGAAAATCTCGGTGGAGTGAAAATAAGTGTCCTGGAAGATCTATCTTAAAGTTGAGCTACCATGGTAACAAGGCAAAATTGGCCATTTCTATGTAAGTACCACTTACCTGACCCTAGATATCAATACTGTTCATCATAAACACCTTTAACATGTTTTAGGCTCAATTTAACATGTAATAACCTTGGAATGATTTCAAGGTCATTAACCTTGTTATCAAGGTCACTTAAAAAACGATTTTTTAATTGATCATTTTCAAAAGCTCAACTTTCATTTGACCAATAAGAACATTGACCTTGAAATTATTTCAAGGTTATGATAAGTTTGGAGGATATCTTATCTGAGATATAATGAATAATTATTTCATGTAAGCTTCTACAAACACTAAATTCATAGCTATACAGTTTTCAACAGAAATGGCAATTTTTTGCCCTGTTTCTGTGGTAACCAACTTTAACATTAATTTTCTAAGACACCTATCCCTACCCCACTAAGATTTCTATAATATTTTGAATAACTAACCTAGCTCTATGAGATAATTGTCCTATCAGGTATATCCAGTTGGTGCCTTTTTTAACATTGATGCTGAAAGGTGACAAATTTGACATAATTTTGCCGAAAATTTGCCGTAAAAAAGGCCAATTACGTGAAATCTTTGTTACTTTCGTTCTGACATCATATTTATGTAAATTTTTTAAACTGTTTTAGAGATAGTCAATAATGCTCTAAATTAAACTAATACAAAATTACATCTGATATGCACTTATCTGCCTTGAAATATTTTGGGTTTGAAAACTGCCTGTTTTGGGTTAGTGAAATGACTAAAAATGGACGCCATCGTTACCATGGCAACGGAGGTCAATAATAATACATAAGCATTATTTTTGTGATTCATAGGTAAATATCTACCTATAAAATGAATATCAGCTAAATCTGTGACATGCCGTTTCTCAACCTATATCAAAATTGTTTGGTCCTTACACAGACTCCGTGTTTAAAATTCTTTTTATTTAAAAAAAAATATTTAATTATCATTGTGTTTTTTGAAAATTTTACACAACTGCTTTCATTTTTATAAAGCTCTTTGGTTTTATTTAGATTTTTGCTCTCTATTTACGAGAATGTTTATGTCAGTGTTAATATTGTTTAATTAACACTTGTATAAGATACCGTACATTTCAAACAAAACAAGTGGCCGGTATTGAATCTCGGGTTTTTTTTCCATACGAGTGCACAGGTGAAGGCTGGGGGAGGGGCGTTAGCCCCCGAGGCTTTTACATGTGCATGAGTGTGGAAAAAGATGTCTTCCAGATTCAATGCGGGCCACTTCTTTTGTTTGAAGTGTACGGTATCTAACTTGTACCACAATAAAAACTATTTCATTCATATCTTATTTGATGTTTAAAATTCTTTATTAGTTTTCATCTACTATAAGTACGTACAAATGTAAATAAACGATGTTTTCACCCCGATTTGGTGTTGTAATGGTTAGCGAGTTCGCCTTATATCTTAATATGCATGTAATGGTAGTGACGAGGGTTCGAATCTCGTCTAGGGTATCAAAATCATTTTTGCAAAGATTTAGATCTACTACTTATTGGTACGATAGGTAGTAGTTAAAAAAAATCTGTGTAGTCTCCATAGCGCAATCGGTTTAACCGTTTGGTTAGAGAAAAAACAAAACGTTTGGTTAAATGACATGATAGGCAACTTCTATTGAGGTATACAAGTTTTGATATTTTTCTTCCAAAATGTGAGTTGTAATGATAAATATGTTTATTAATCTAAAAGTATACACAGCGGACGTGGCGTAGTTAGTAAGGTGGTTGGGAAACCACCTCTAGAGTAGCAAAACGAAGGGTTGCAAGCTCTAGTCACACATATGACGGCAATTTTGAAGAATTTGGACTTAAGATTTTCAATACAAAGTTCACTCATGCAGAGAATGTGGCCTCTACTTAATCTGGGAGGCCAGTTTGAACAATAGCTTCGCTGGGGGTATTGTGGTACAATATTCGAATTGAATGTCGTAGGAGAGAAAGGTCTAATTTATGTATATAACAGACCCAGTCATGATTAAATAAACACAACAATAAGTCAATCATGAAGATTTTGATTTTAACAATATACCGGTTGCCATTTCTTTTCTTAAGCGACCTAGAAGAACAACTTGTATGGTGTTCGTTAAAACTTTAGATTGACTGGGCGGCGTTTGCCTTAGAATTTGAACTGGGGTAAATCCACTTTCTTTACCTTTTCACTGAAATTCATAAGGTGATGAAAAATTACAATCAAACTAATTATTAATAATCATATACAGTAGTTATCTTTATAGTGAACACTTTTCAATCGCAAATAGTTTTCAATTTGTATGACCCAAAATATAAATTGGAACATTCACCAATCGAACAATTATTGATCTGTTAATAAGATCCCGATGTATTTGGTCTGTTGTACCTATCAATGATTTGGAATTATCAAATCCCGAGTGACAGGTAACTCCGCCTAGTCAACCTAAACTTTTCATACAATACATTGTATTTTATTCCATAGTTGTACTATTTTTTTCCTTTTCTAATTGGCAATAAAACACTTAAAACGTGAATACGTATCTACGATGTTAACCTCAAATGGGTTGTATTTAGCTACAGATAGTGCGGAATGCAATTTCACTCCGAGAAAATGGAAATAAAATTTAAGTTTCCCATTGTCATTCTGTCTTATTAGTTGATTTTGTAGAAATTAATATATTTTTTAATATTTGTAAATGAAAGACAGGACTTTATTTATTTTTTTTATTTTCAAAAATAGCCTTTTCCAAAATAAAAAATTGCATAATTACTGCTTTTTTAATCATGAAATGTTGTAACAAGCTAAAATACAAGTCATACTTCTGATGTTCAACATCCGTTTTCTTCATTTTTTTCAGCCTTTGGTTATTTCGGGGTTTTGTTCGAAAGTTTTTTAGCTACTAAATAAGCAATTATGAAATCATAATGTAGTTAACAGTTTTATACTTACATTCTATATGTGTTTACAGGAAAAACCTCATCGGGGAGAGCACTAATTCTATTATCATCCAAATACAAATATCTGTAATACAAAATGCAATTATATATGCGTGGTATGACTTAATTCACGTGAAGTATAACGCATATGCTTTTTTTACCATACGAGGGTCTTTTGTGCTTGATTTATAAAGTTCACAACTTAAAATATGTTTTATACATCATCTTCACAAAGTAATTGCGGACCGAACGTTCTTTCACTATTGACAAATATTTTGACTGCTTTTACCAGAGTCAGTCGTTTTTGTACTGAACAGGTCTGAACAACGTTGAAATTGACTGGGCTTTGTTGATTCAAAGCTGATTAGTCTTTTTCAACACTAGTTTTGACTGAAAATGTCTGATCAGAGTTGAGCCAACTCATTTCAGTCACCTGTGTTGTAAAAGTCTGTGCAGTGTTGAGCCAACAATGGTCAATAAAACAATATAAAAAAAAATAATTAGATAAATAATTAAAAAACAAAAATAGAATAAGATAAATAAAACATATAAATTTATCTATTAAATAAATAAAAATCTTTACTTTTGTTTTAAATGACTGGTCTGAGTTGTTAAAGTCTGTCCAGCGTTGAGTGTGTTTTAAATGACTGATATTTGTTGAGAATGCCTGTCCAGTGTTGAGTCAACGCTGACCAGTCATTCGAATTTCAGAATCAATTTTGACGTGTCTACTAAACTTAATTTGATTCTTATAGCAATTACACTGAAAGAAGGAGAAATAAGTATGGCCATTTAGCCGTGAATTTTGTTCACATATTGGGCTATTTTCAAAATAAGCTTATTACATGTTTATACGTATATCATACCAAGAAAATGGGGACATACGAAAATTCACGTGACCAAACAAGCTACATGTACACGGATTTTCAATATAAAATGCACAGGGGTCGTCAAAAAATCAAAATAACACTTTAAAAAAATTAAAGGCTTATTCGCGAATCCAATCAGTGACGTCATAAAAATAATTTTTTGGTTGGCAAAATTGTATTTCAGGAAAAAATTGCATTAAATTTGTATAGCAATGGGGCAGAATTTTATTTTTTTTAATAACTTTTTACATACTAGTCCGATTTTGGATCTGTAAAATGCATAATAAACCCCGAGACTCTCATATTTTTTCTACCGATTTACTTTTTCTAAATTTCCTCTGAATAATTTGAAATGTGAATCTCAAAAATTTGGAAATTGTCAAAAATTTGAATACTTAACAAATACGTCAATTAGATCAAATATAAATAATCAAATATAAAAAAAAATTATATCCTGTTAAACTGTAAGATTTCTGCAATTCAGATCAAAAGAAATTATCAAATTACCTTTAAAAACAAAACCACACAAGTTAATTGAAAATGACATTTTCATGACCCTAATTAATAATTACGATTTCTTGCCAGCAAAAAGGCTCCACAGGTAAAAATATCGAGGTTGTGACGTCACGGCGAATAAGCCTATTGGCTCTCTGCTTATTCAAAATGCATGACTGATGTATTTTCTCCTATATAACCCTTGTGTTATTGTGAATGGTAGCTTCATTTTCACGATTAATTAAAAGAAAACTATATGGGAATCTAAAAATGATTGGCTTTTTAAAAAAAGTTTAGAAATGAAGTATTTTCTAACACTTAAGAAATTAATTAAATTACTTCCAGTTTCAATTAAAAACTGACAAATCTCATTTATGAGACAATATGGAGACAACCAGACAATTGCGTGGTCTGCTTTTATTCTGTTCAGGGACTAAAGTGAAATATAGTCCCTGTCCTGTTTGAAAATCATCTGTCAATATTTACTTAAAAGCTGTAATAATTACAATTTTGAAATTATATTTAATTTTGAATTTTGGTGTTCGTCAAAACCGCAATACCATGCATTTTTTACAGTTCTGATGCACGGATTTGTACCCATTTCCTTAAAGTAAGTGGATGAAGGTGTTCTATTCGTTGCTTTGAAAGAAAAAATCTTTGAATAAATCTATTCAAAATTTGTTTTTTTATTATTAATTTTATTACTTTTTGTCAACTGATGCACAACGAGTGACTAACGTATGTCTGATGATGCATATGTTCCAGTATATAAAAAATATGTTATTTCAAATTCTGAAATCCATTATTTATCTATTTATAATTTTTTTTTTTTGAAATCACAAAAACACAATAATTTAAAACATGTTAACAGCTGACTGCAACAATGATTTTTATGACACCCTTGGGCTAATTATCAACTGGTCAAGGTGACGGGCGATATCTTGACCATTTGTTTATTAAATTTTGTTAAATTGGTAGATGTTGAATCATTCTACCAGTAGCATCTTCCAATTTCTAATGTGTAACACCTTAAGGATATACATATGTACCACAAATATAAAATCAATTTAAACACAAATCCACCATAATCGTTAGTGGATATTCTATTTAATAACTTTTCATTTGCGTTGAAAAATGAATTTCATCAATCGTGTTCACTTCTTTTATTTATGCGTTAAACAGTTCGATTGGAAAAAAAAATCGAATTTCGTACACATATATGTATCATGAATGGTAATGTTTCACAGTTACCTCTCCTGAAAATGACCTTTTCTGCACATGTCAGCTGTTCGGTTTTCCTAAACCCAGAGATTTCTATATGTCTCTGGTAAACCCTTTCTTTTTTTAATAAAAATATTATAAAAAAATAGATAACTGAATGAAAAATAGATTAAGACAGGAAAGTGAAAATTTCTCTACATAATAATGAATAAATGAATAATTGAATATATGAATAAAATAAAATAATCGATAAATTGAACGTATAAATCGAAATATATAAAACATATAAAAAACATAAAATTACTTAGATAAGTAACTAAGATTTAATAAACATATGAATAAATCAATCTAAAATCTAAAAAATAAAAATATTTACTTTTAACTGGTCTGTGTTGTAAAAGTCTGTCCACTATTGAGTCAACTCCGATCAGTCATTCTCAACACTAATTATGTTATAAAAGTCTGATATCTGTTGAGAATGTCTGTCATGTGTTGAATCTACTCTGCTCAGTCGTTCTCAACACTGCCTGTGCTGTAAAAGACTGACTCGTGTTGAAAATGTCTGTCCGACGTTAAGTAAACCCCGGCCAGTGATTTATAACACAGATCAGTCTTTTACACACACAGTTAGCGTTTAGAATGACTGGTCAGCGTTGACTCAACACTAGACAGTCATTCTTAACAAAAATCAGTTATTTACAACGCAGTAGTGTTGAGAATGACTGACCATTGTTGGCTCAACACTGCACAGACTTTTACAACACAGGTAACGACTTAGATTGACTGAAGTGAGCTTGCTCAACTTTGATCAGACATTTTCAGTCAAAACTTCTGTTGAAAAAGACTTATAAGCGTTGAATCAACAAAGCTCAGTCAATCTCAACGTTGTTTAACTTTTTCAATCCAAAAATCACTGACTCTGGTAAAAGCAGTCAAAATATTTGTCAATAGTGTTTGTAAAAAGAATAACTCAAAAGACGATGGGCGAGATCATGTGCACCGGCAGGGTAAGCATCCCCTGCTTCTTATAAAACAGCCGTCGCATTGAACATGTCAGATCCTGTAATAAGATCAAATTCACTATTATCCAGTAACGGAATTAATAATTTTAAGCTGTTAAATAATTGTCATTATCTAGAAAAGATATCCCTATAGCAGGCCACTAGATTGTGATTTCGACTGTCAATTTCTCAAGTGATAACTTCAAATTATAAGTAATATAACCTTATCTAAGACGCCTATTTGTAGCTACCGCTCTCTATCGGGGTCGGTGTATCGACAACACCATTGAGGAGCGAATGAGGTGGGGATATAACCTCTATATGCTGGCGCTGATTGAAGGTTGCTGAAAAGAAAAGGAAAGTTAACTGTTGGTAAGGTGAAGTCGTCGCGTTTGTCATAAAGTCTTGTTTGCAGTTTTCCTCTGTTGTTAATTTCATGATGAAGGTCGAGAATTCAGGTCAATGCGGAAGTGTCTGTAGTATCCTTAATTTCGAGTTCTTTTGGATAGATAATATAAACAAAATTATCAAATTCGATTTTCCTATTTCAACAACACTACTTAAATATTATAACTATGTATTTTGCTTTTGTATCCTCCTTTCCTTGTGTTATATATTTTACTTCTTTTTTTTAAACATCAGTACGAGATAAATACATTTTGACCAAATATGTCTGACAAATCTATATTGCATCCTGATATTACAGTGTGTCAAATATAAAATATTAGACGAAACCTGCCCTCTCAGCAATAATAACAAAGCAATTTTTGAAATACTACATGCATATTGAAAAGTTTTCAAGGGATTATTTGACAGCTTCACAAAGTAGTTTCATCCGTAAAAAATGGTTGCCGCTTGAAGCTATTCTCATTGGCTGAGTGCAGATGTTTATGTTTTATGTTTATATCATATAATTAATATTTATAGTTTCACCATTTCTCAAAGTCCTTATGTGACATATATATATATATATATATATATATATAGAAAAAAATAAGTAATCGAAAATGCACTGAAAATTCTTTATCCACTAAATTCTTCACACTTAAAAGTCTATAATTCCAATGTTACATTTTTCCTGTGGAAAATCTTTTACATTTATTCTATATATATATATATATATATATATATACATTTATATATATGTTTGTGTGTTGTTTTGTACCTGTATATGTTCATTTGTAATGTTTCGTCTTTGTTTATGTGTCTGTGTACAATGATGTAAAGTGCTAGTACCAATTGCAAAAATAAAGAATTACAAAAAAAAAAATAATAACAAAGCAACATGGACACATAAGTAACTAAAGCCCATCCAAGATTTCTTTACATTGATTTGCAAAATGGCCGCCGTTTTGTTTTCTGTCAACATTTAAAACTTAAATAATGTTTTCCCTGCGGAGATCGATGAAACCTTTTACGAATACTTGGCACATGTGATAGGAATACAGTAATACCATTAACTTCATAATTAGTTTGTTAGGATACTACAGGGCTTGGGATTTTTTTTGTTACATTGATCCCATGTGGAAGTAATTTTATAATCATGGAAATCTTTTGGTTGCTACGAAGAAAATAAAAGAACTACCTTTTTACATGTAATAAATCCACTGAAAGGTGAAAACATCTGAGTTTTCCGTTTCAGTTTATACTGTATTTAGATCAAGCAGGTCAAACAATGGCAAGTACTTACAGATTATAACTACCTGTGCGGTCAGGAAATGCTCCATTCTCTAAATATGTAATAACATTACCAGAAAGATATCTGTAATTGATAAAAATTTTCTCAATACATGAAAAAAGATAATAAAAAAACAATCAAACATATTGAAAGCCATTATTTAATTATTTACGCTACTCTCACTTTCAGTTTGGCTGAATTTGCCATTTTTGAAGGATTTTTATATGATTTTAAACTTTCCTCTCCTAATGTTTGTGTATCGTATATATTTGAAGAAAATCTATGCATATAGTGTACCATATCAGAGACCGTTTATTGCATGCAAACTTCAAGAGAATTTCAAAATTTCAAAAAAAAATTCGAATATAACCATCCTAAATTTTTGATTTATCGTTGAATCTGATTAATAATTGACACAAACCGTTTATGGTGATGATATAAACTGTACATGCAAAAAATCAAGTCGGTTCAAAATATTTAATCAAAGTCTCATGTATATTAGCAATTACAAAATACCGAAGTTACTGTAAATTTAGTTTCTGCATATGCGCATTTATGTATCTCCAGTAAAGATAAAATCAAAACATTCGGCAATCCATACTCCGAAACATGTGTTAAATCTGACAGAGAACAAATTACTAAAAGGGATCTACAATCTAAAAAGTAAAGCCAAAACCAAATTTAGGTAATCAAGTAGGAATAATATTAAATCGAAATAAAATAATCATATTTCCATATAATTTTGGCTATATTAATCATGATACACACTTGCCTATCAAGTGTCATTTTACACGACGCACTTCAACAGTTTTCTCTTTCCCCATCTTGTTGTCAGAACTAACTAATCTATTACACATGATTTCGAATCATTTACTTAAAGTACATCATCTTCCATTTTCGAGTTATTTGCAATGCTTTCCATGGTTTACTATTTTTCAACCTACCTGATTATTGTAAATGTGACAACAATACAGTTCATCTTGCTGCTAATTTGACATTGAATAAAAAAATAATCAGACGTAAAATATATTAATAAATTGCAATCTGGTGGTAACTTTGAAATTTATAGGAATATGAAACGCGCCAATCTAAAGTAACAAAAAATTGCCCTATGCGAAATTCCTTGAATCGAAAAAGCTCAATTAAAAATGAAAATGTTTTTCAAGAACTGAAGTCTGTTTGCAATAAAAATCCATCTTTAGCTGGACCCAAATTGCACGGAACCAATTTAAAGTCACCACGTGAAGTTCCGAAAAGCACAAGTAACATTAAATCAGATTTAAGTACCAGTCCGTCTAAGAAACAGGCAAAGTGCATTGGCGGGCTGGCACATAGAGGGAAAAAACGCAAACTTTTGATGTTTGATTTTTTAAAAACTAACCAAGAAAACGTCATTTTGATAGATAAAAGTTCTGTGTTATTTTGCCTTTTTGAGTTATCAGCGTCAAAAATTTAGTTACATTGTTCAGTGAAAAGTACGGGAATATTTTCCCGCCATTTTTTTTCTCTATATAACCAGTCAAAAATTATCTCGAGACCTAACACATGTTTGAATTTAAAAACTTTTTGGGATGTGTTTTAACGACCAAATGAATACATCTAAGCCAAAAATAACAGAATCTAAATTTTTGATGTGCCTTCCCCTGCCTGACTCTTAGCTGGAACGGTACTTAATCTCTCAGCTGACTCCCATCTGCGTAGGATACATATTTAACTTAAGTGGATCATTCAAGAGATTTAAGAGAAACAAATTGCGCTACAAATGACGTACCAATTTAAAAAAATGAATGTTTCCCAAAGGATTCATTCTGCTTGATGAAATAGTTTTTGGCGACCATTTTAAATAAGATTATAAGGATGAATGTCCATGTGAAGTTTTCTCACCATGATAACAAAATACCTAAGTTATTGTAAATCTGATACCAGAGGCGTGGTGGATAATTAATATGTCTTTTTATGGTGCCAACAATGTCGGCATCTGATAAAAGAGTCACCAAAAAATTTTTCTTACAAGGTTTTGATTCAAATGACCTATTTGTTTCAGAGTTTAAATTTACAAAATATATCAAGATAAGTAAAAGTGTGTTCTAATGTGGCGGTAAGCTTGGACAGATTTAGACATGCCATAAATAAGTTTTGATTAAATTCTGAAGAAATGTTACATCTAGCATTTAGTACAAATTGGTCTTCTAAGCCTAGTAAGCTCTTCATAATGTAAGCAAATATGTTGTAATCCATCTACGTCGTTCTTATTATATTCATTCAATTTAAAAATAAATATAGGAATGAATGCTTTAATTGTAACGATATTTTCACTTGATACCTTTTTGATATTTTAAAAGTATAGAATGATATTTATTTGATAAATATATATTCTGATGAACAATTGAACTTACACATATCGGAGCTTTCTGTAACAATTGCTAAATGTCCTATTCAGTATTTCCGTTAATGAATTGTTTTTCAAGGAGCTAAAACAAAAGAAGAAAAAAAATAATAATTCAACTTGTTGAAAAGGGATAGATAGACACTGCTTTGTGGCATATAACGTGAAGCAGGTGTGAACGTTGATCATATTAGTGGTAAGGACTTGATTTTTCAACCGCTATAACTAAATGAAAAGCGATTTTGCTAAATACTCATAACTAAACCCACATGTCTTGACTAAAGGACATTGAGTAGCGATTAAGTTTGGGTAGTAAACTCTGTAGCATGGCACTGTTGGAATGTTGCTTCAAAGGAGAGGTTAGATGAGTAAAGTAAGTAAGAACCGAACCGTCAGTCTAAAAAGAGCAATCCAAGGTCAAATGCAACGTCGGAAAAACAAAGAAACGAAGACATAACATGAGCACGGCACAGAAAAGAAAATGAAGACATTGGAAAAGTGAAGTCATCACTTTTATCATACGCCTAAGTTTGTAGTCCTCCTCTCTTTTCGACTTGAAGATGAAGGTCAAGGAATGAGGGTGGCCTTGATGTGTCTGAGGAATCTTTAATTTCGAGATCGTTTGGATAGATTTTTAAGGGCATGCCAAAATACATGTTGCTAATCAATTTAGCTAAAACTTGGTACTCCAACTACATGTAAATAAGAAAAAACCTTTTGGGAGTGACAAAAGACAAGTAAACAAATGTTTGTTTTTTTTCTCATTGTATTGCCGTCATTCAGTCAATGAAAATCTTAATTCCATCGTATAAAACCATGAAAACTCTTGGGAACCTTATAAAGACCAACGAAAACCGCTTGATAAGAATGCAACTAATTAATTAGTCAAAATCGTCAGTAGTTAGAGAATTTACCTTTGCCCGTTTGACAAGAAAAAAAAGGCCCGTGCTTTTGTTTTGAAAAAACTCTCTCGAACCGTCTACTTTCAATGAGTTTCACAAAATAATTTTACTATTAGATACAAATTATTAATTTGTGAGATATAACGGGGACAGAAGTTTTTCGGTAAACATATCTCCATGAACATCAATCACTCTCCGAGCAAACTTACTACTTTTAAAGCGAATAAAAATACCAGTAAAACGCGCAGTTTAATTTATAAGACAAACAAAAAATAACTTATTCATATACTTACATATAATAAACATAATCAGGAAATACTTCACCTTGAAGAGTGGAAAGACTGTTTTGATCCAGATATACGTCCAAACTGAAAAAAAAATCCCAAAGGTCTTAAGAATTGCATTAGAAATTTACTAATCTATTATTGCATTTGTTTTGAAATTCATTCATGCTATCTTTTTTATGTAATATTTAAAAATATCTCTGAATTTACAGAGATTTTGCAAAAATTAATTCTTCAGTTGTCTTTTTTTATGGAATCACCATGTTCTACAATACTCTACAATATTTCGTTATCAGCATTGGATAAACACGCGACATCAAATTAGAAAAATAAATATTGTGTATGATATCAAATGAGAAATTTTGTAAAGGAAAAATGTTTTCAAAACTTGTGTTTGCTGCAAATTGAAAAGGAATACCTGAATTGTTTAATTATTTTGTTGACATACATTTGAAATAATATTTTGGGGGGTTTCGGAAAGACGGCATTATGATATGATGGAATTTCAAATTATGCATTTTCAGTAACCATTTTGTCGTTTTACCTTGAACTAATTCCTAGGTTACTGCTAAAAGCTCCCCTTTCAATGTTTGTTATCACATTTCCAGCAAGCTGCCTAGAAAAAAGTTTGAAATTTGATATATTCGCTTCATTAATAAATTGAAATATTAGATTTCAATTTTACTAGTATTGAAATAATAATCTAAGAGCTGATAAGTTTCAATTTTCATAGCAAATTCAATAGCATGTACAAGCTTTCGATTCAGTCAAAATCATTTTAATTTGGATGCCTGCAAGATGCTTTAAAATTGATCCAGACCTGACATTCCAATCTCTGAATATACAAGTCATAGATGAAAATTGTACTTTGTTTTGGGTCGTTTTAACCTGGATATGGGTGTTGTCTCCTTTACATTTACCCCATTTCCTTTCTTTTTCATATTTAGAAGATAACACATTCTGAATATCATCTCTGAATTTTTAAATGAATGATGTATGGAAGGTGTCCTTACTAAAATTTTCTTCCGTTCTAATCAGACAACAAACCTCAATACCAGGACCGTCTACTCATTTTGGTTGGTTTACTAATATTTGTTTTTTTTATTTTTTCTTCGAATTTGTATGCAGGTAATTTCTCTCATAGGGAAAACACTAACATCAAAAAGCTTGAATGTAAACATTTGCGTTCAGAAGACAGTACCTTCTAATTTCTAATAAAATCTTAAAATATAAGACGTTATAAAAAGTTGTAATGTTGCTTTCTAATGAATACTCCCTTACAGTCTATACATTTTCGTAAATCCTGGGAATGTTCCATTCAAAACTTCTGTTATCGAATTGTTACTCATTGAACTGCAATGTAAAGATATGAAAGGTAAAATAACACCTATAAAATTTCGTTCAAAACTGAGGAGTTTATGTTCAGCACAAATATAAAAGCATTGGGAAGCATTAGTGAAAAGGCTAAAACACGGTCATGCATTTATTTCCATAAAGCCTTCAAAATTTTTATTGCGCTCAAATTGCTCATAGCGTTGGATGATTACAAAAAATATATAGTATAATCATCAAAGTAGGATCCAGGATTTGAAGTTGGGGGGGGGGGTATTAAAAAATATTACCAGCCTCAAACTTGCTGGAATTTTTTGGCAAATGTTGGGCAAACTCGCAGTTTTTAGGGGGCACACGCCCGCTTGACTTTCCATGAATCCGTACATGATCATGGAACTTTTTACTCCTCACGACACGAAATCCATGTATGTAAATATTGTGATGGGATATGAATTTGTTGATTAAATCTAATATATTTAGACGAGGTACAACAATGAAAGTGTTGTTTTGGTTTACCATTTATTTGCAGAGACCTGTATAATCTGCATTTACTCCATTTCCTTTCATTTCTTATTTTGTCTCTTTTGTGCTTTATTTTTCTTTGAGTAAAACATATGTGAATTAACTGTACGCGAGAAATAATTTAACTTTTTGCTTCCAATAATTGTTACGGACAATACAGCCATAATGTAGTTTAAAAACACAAAAATACAATATTTGAATGAACAAAAGAAAATTATTTCATAAAATTGTTATCAATTTGATATTCATAAATTAAAAGACATAGACGTTAGTCTTCACTGATCTCACTTAAGTTTGAAAATACCCCGAGACTACAGAGTGGCTATAGTATTTTTTTGGGGGGGGTTGTTTTTGGGTTTTTTGTTTTTTGTTTTTTTGTTTTGTTTGGAAATAAATTTTTGTATGTTGTTTATGTTTCTGTTTGTTGAGGATCCCACATCCATTGATCAACGACCAAAAGAGACATAGATGTAGCGTTGCTCGACATCTAGCAATAAATTCCGCTCAAAAGCGGTGATAGGGGCCATCTTGAATGTTCTATGAGGTATGAGCAAAGCTCATTGTTGAAGGCCTCATGGTGACTTGAATATGAAGAAAAAATCAAGGAGTTGTTCCATTGCTAAGTTTTGCCATCTATTTGTAGAGATTTTGTCTCATTTTCATTTACTCCATATCCCTTCATTGTACATTCGGGTATGCCAATTGATTTTTTCTAGCTAGGGCAATCACTCATGATTTCTTTGGTTTTTACTTTAAATCGCTGTCTGGGAGGCCGTCCACCTCTTCCATAGCAGAAACGTTTTCACGTTTACTCCTTTCAAAACGCGAAAATGTGAAATCGAGGAGATGACAACGCGAAAATGAAAACACGAAAACGGGAAATTAGTTTCACTTAATGTGTTTTCGCGTTTCCGCTTTCGCTTTCTGGATTTCGCGTTTTTGCATTTTTGCATTATCGCCTTTTCGTTTTTTCACCTTTTCACTTCTTCGTGTTTTCATGCTTTCGCATTTTCGTCTCAGAAGTTAACATCTAATGCATGCGTCATTTTAAAACAAAATGTATCCATCTCAAACTGAAAAAAACACTATTTATGTTTTGCCCGAATTCGATGTAGTCATAAACTATTAATTTTCGGGTGACAAAATATATCCAAATCTTCATCCTGTTGTAACACCATATATTAATGAACAGATTAACAGAAAACCGCAGCATGCGTCGGAAATACAAAATATTAAACAGAATTTTGTCAGATTATAGATGTAAGGTGGAACATGCGATTGGTGAACATTCTATGGCGTCGTCCATGGGCAAAGCTAAACTGTAGAATTGCAGAATGTTTGATTAAATTTTCCTTGTTTTATTTTGAGAGTTTCCCTGTTTTGTTGCAGTCGTATTCGGGTGTAGAGAGTCAGTATCGATTTTCGTGAAATGTCTAATAGGAATCTTTCACTAATCAAGTAATTATTGATCTATTAATAAGATCACCACGTATTTGGTGTATTGTACTTATTTATGATTCCTGAGTGACAGGTAACTTCGCCCAGTCAACCTAAACTTTCCTAACAATACATAAATCGGAAATTGTGTCCAGTGATAATTAAAAATGAAAAGCAGTATGGTTTTAACCTGATCAAGATTGGTCAATGAAATTGTCCTTTAAAGATAAATTTTAAATGAAGATACATGTATTAGCAAAATTACTAAAAAAGAACTGACAGAAGGCGAAATCCAAAGGACAGAGGGCAAAGTAAGTGTAAAATCACTGACAAATGGTAAATCGCAATGGGTCTGACTTGCTACAGGCTTTTCTGACTTGTTACAAGCTTTTCAAAAGAAATTGTTGGTTACAACGGTTTTATGGCGCTAGCAAATCCCTTCCATAGCGACAGTGTGCAGTATAAACTCAATAGCAATTGCTACTGAAAGGTCATAGACGATTAAAAGAAATTCTCCTTAGTACTAAGTGAATGACTTGAATCACAAAATTAGTTCAGATTTTCGAACAAATCTCTCGGATTTTTAAGTATATACATGTGATTTGTATTATTTCGGGCATGGCTAGTCTCACAGTATGTTTGGTGTCTGTCTTTGACTGCTGATAAAATCAAAACAAGATGAAGATTCATCTTTCAGTATATTGATTTTTCTGTATTTTTTGTATCCAAAACAGGTTAGGCAGATTGTGAACTGAAAATTGAAATAATGTGATCAAACCTTATGAATAGTAACCAAACCATCAATTTCGTATATGAGGTCAGAAAGAGACTATGCTGACTTTTAATTTGATGATGAATACATAAGTAAATATTAAGAAACATACATGTATATCTTCTTTGAATTTTAGCTTAAAATAGTTTTTCATCTTGACCGATGTTGATCCAAGCACAGAATCTATGTTGTTCTGTCTCATGTGATAAGTGTATCATTAATATACAAAAACCCCGAAGTTGCATAAAAAATAAATTTCGTTATGCTCTACACGTTTTTCAAAGAATTTGGTTGATGAAATTTAAAACACTCAAAGTTCTGATTCGCAAATTAAACTTTTTTGGCATGAAAGTCTTGACATTAAAGTCGTTTTAACAACATACATGTAGCTTCAACTTTGACCATACGGAAAAACACCTTGCCTTTGAAAAGTATGCATGTGACTATGTTTGAAATCTGATACAGAATATCATACAGTGTAGTTGATATCTAGAACCCGAAATATTTCCTATATAACAGACTTTTGCAGTCACTGTGACCACGGCCTACATCTATTCAAGGGTTTAATTCACTGAATCATGCAAGTTCGACAATAATCATGTTTTTGTTCCAAATTTAACGCCATAATTACAACAAGTAATTCCTTGTTTTTGCAACTTTGCGAGTTTTTGACAAAAATGACAGTAGCACCACCACTTGCCTCTTATTTTTCGAGTAAATTTATATCAAGTTGAGTGCTGTTATCATATCAACAGAAACATTTTGGGAGAGTAAATGCACTAGTGTCATTTGTTTTTAAATAGTACATAGAAAGCAAACGGAAACTATTTCATTCTAATTCGTTCATACTTTGTGAAATGATATATGAATCAAAGCTAGAAGCTAGGAACTTTCTTAATTCTTTTTTAATTCTTTGTAGAATAAACAATCAGGGATATTGATTATTGAGATCACGTTTGACAGTAAGTGAATTCTTTTAGCTTATTTTTAGATACTGTTTGTGTTTGCATATAGGTCTTTCTTAAGCAAATGTGAATTTGAACTTGGGGGTATCAACCACAAAATCAATATGCTTTCTGTTATAACAGATCGAAGAATTAGAAAGTTTGATTTTAAAATCAAGTACCTGCAACACAAACAGAGAAAACATGGCATAGATAAAACAAGTAAATGAAAATAAGCAATAACCCATCAAACTTAAACCACTGAAAGGAAAGTTAGATTAAACGAGATGCCAAACTTAAATTTTTCAAAATATGGTCATTTCATGATGAAGTACTGTAAAGCAAAATTTTGTCCTGTGAAATAATGTCCATCTGGACGAAATTTCATAGTGATAGGTAATGAAATTGTGTCATTGCCTATGAAAAGTTGCCAGGGTGAAGACATTTTTCCATATGTAATTTTATCATCATAGGGCATTATTTCCTGGAAAGGTACCATATAATTATGTCCATACTGAAGTGCAATAATTTGAAGTTACATTTTTGGACAACATTTCATAGCAAAATATATTACGGGATTTTGTACATTAACTGCAAACAGTCTTACTTTTAAAAAGTCACACAGTTAATGAAATTAATAATTAAAAATAATGGTACAAGCAAAGTTCAGAATCAATTTATAATAGATGGAGAATACCCGAAAAAGAGTGAAGCATGCCATCGCGAAAATTGTGTGTGTAATACAGATCTGATACAAATATGCAAGATACTAGTTGAATCAGGCCAAGATTACAAGCAAAAAACTGATATATTATCGGCTAATAACAAAAACTTTTATAAGTAGAAACATTTATTTATATGTAGACACTTGTAGACTCATATGGGCAAACAAACGTACGGAAGGATGAAGGGAAGGGTATCAAAACAATATACCCCTACCTTTTGGTAGAGTGGACATATAAAAAGCACAGCGACAGCCTCCTACATACTTAAAAGACACCTTCTATGAATCCTTTATTAAACTAAATTCATGTTTATATAAATTTATATATGTAACATGTGTAATGATTCCAGTATCAAGCATGCATCCAAATCTTTGTAATAATTAGATACTTTTTGCTTTTTCAGAAGTTATTGTGTTTGGAAATCCTTTGAATTTAAGGACAATAATTCAAAAACATTATTTCACTATACAATTTTGTCAATAGCTTAATTTTTTTATGAAGTAGAGTTAATGAATGATGGACATTTTTTCATGGCTGAGGACATTATTTTATAATGATATTGTGTCATGGACAAAATTTCATAATGGAATTGTGTCCATAGACATTACTTCATACGGTATTTTGTCCTTTGGACATTATATCAAGTAGGACAAAATTTTATGTTACAGTACAACAATAAAAGCTTTGTTCCTTTGCTTTTTGTACAATGTATCTGGAGAAACTTTGTCAAATGTACATTTACTCCATATCCTTTCATTGTTTATTTAAGACTGGAGTTTGTCTTTCCTGCAGTGTTGAGAGATGTATGCCCTCTATGTATTTCAGTTATGGTGTACTTGCTTATGTGATAATTTCTCATATGAATAAACTATCATATTTTAAAATTTTGGGATTTATTTTTGTAATTTCTAAATATTATTCTGACCACCTGTTTAATGTGCCAACATGTCACTATTTTATAATGTCAAGTTTGGATTAGAGCCCTGTGTTTGTCTATATGTTGCTTTTGTGGGGCAACGGATCAGTGAATATAAATGTGTAAATGCACTTTGCCAGTTTAATTAATGTTTGTACACATTCCCTTATCAATGACACGAAAAGATGTGGATGTAACGTCGTTCGACAATAAGCAAGAACTCCGCTCAAACCGGTTCTAGGGGTCGTTTTGCACTTGGTATATGTAAAGCTGATTGTTGAGAGACTCATGTTGACTTCAAGGTGAGGAACAACAATAAAAGCGTTCAGTATTCCTTTGCTTGTTTTTTGCATGTAATTTGTGGAGACTTTGTTTCATGTGCATTTACTTCATATCCTTTCTTGATTTATTTACAAAACATATACTTACAGTTCTCCTAAATTAGATGGTAACATTCTCACAAACGTCAAATCAGAAAATGAGTTTCCATCCAAATGCCTGATAAGTACAAAAGTTTTTTCAAGGTTTAGATTTTAGAATAAGCTGATGTGAAGAATTTACTGATTTCAGGACTTAAGTAATATTCATCATTTTTTTTCTTTGTATGTTTTTAGACATCTTTTACAAATACCTGTATAAAGAATGAGTAGATGTAACAAACTTTGAAATACTTAAAATTGTCAAGCTAAGAGACTTCCTGATTAAATATTTTAATGTAAGAGTAGAGCAGAGGAAATCAGTATATCGGCACAACCTGAAAATACATGCATTGTCACTTGTAAGATGTCCCACTTACGTGCGTTACAAATACAGAGAACGCAGGTAATTAGTAATAGGAAAGATAAAACATATTTTGTTAAGAACCATACTGTGTCAAACAAAAACATGCAGTGAAAATGACGTTATAAAGGTCCTTGAATTTTTTATCGACAACATTTTTGTTTAATATGGCGGTCGAGTTTTTTTTCAGCAAACAATAGGGTTTCCTAAGGAAAGAAATTGTGCGCCTTTTTAGGTGACATTTTCCTGTATTCGTATGAAGCAAAACAACAGAAACAAAAACAACAACATGTGGCCCTGAATTTTAATCTCACTTTCAGATATATAGACGATGTACTTCTTCTGAATTAACCAAGATTTAAAGATTATTTAGATCGGATATACCCCCAGTGAACTTGAAATTAAACATACAACCGATGCACCCAATTCTGCTTTATACCAAAACCTTTTGTTATACATTGACGAACATGGACGTCTGAAATCAAGGTTATACCAAGCGTGATGATTTTGACTTCCCAATTGTAAACATTCCCTTTCTCAGTAGCAATATACCTACCTCCCCACGATATGGAGTGCATATTTCACAATTCATTCGTTACTATAGAGCTTGTAGTTCACACAATGACTTTGTGGAAAGAGCAAAAGTACTGTCACAAAAAATGCTAAGTTAGGGGTATGTTCAGCCGTTGTTACTTTGGTCCCTTCAGATGTCCGTCAACACGACATCATAGACATCATAGATAAATATGAAAGGTCGGTGTCACAAATGAAAACGGTCATTTTATGCTTGATTCACGTGTTCCTGAATTTTAATTTATCGATTCTAATTCTACTCTAGCTTGATTGACCCATTGACAGAGTGACGGGTACTGTATACAGAGCAGGACACGCTTACCCTTCCGGAACACCTAATGTCACTCTCGTTTTTATGGGGTTCATGCTGTCAGTGGATATTTTTTTTCTTTGTGTGTTGTCTTGTATACCATACTGTCTAACTGCAGTTTTGTCTTCGTAAGGTGATGTTTGTGGTATCAATTTGTCCTTGTTATTGTCTGAATAATAAAAAAGATTTACACAAGCTTTCCAAATATTAACATTGGTACTGTTTGAGGGTAAGAAAAGTAACACGTACCATAGATTTTTAGTTAGTTTTGTTTACGGGTTAGAAAATGCCATTAACCAAATAGATATCAAATAGATCCTTTTAAAACCATAGATGCCCCACTGACAGTGACGGGTGCTGTATGCAGGGAAGGACAAGCTTTTTAGTGTTGTGGTCTTCTGGTCTTCTTCCTTTTGCCTCATCTCTGTAATCGTGTGCTTTACTCCTTCGGTATTCTACTGCCATTGTTTTCTAAGTATTTGATAACTTAAAAATTAATGTGAGAAAGCCTATTCTACCATTGGCGTCAATGAGATGTAGATTCTAAACAATTAAAAAGATCTCCTGATCAGCTATCTTCAACCACTCCCAACTTTTGCCATAGCATACAAACTTTTGTTTTGTCTACTCTTGATACAACTTGTCCATACAATAATCTGAAAACAATAATTTCACAGATTTGATACATCAATGTTTCTCCACCAAAGTAGAGAACAGTGATACACCTTTTTCGTAGTAGGAAAGACAAGGCATTTTTGTTTAGAACCAAACCGAGTCAAACAAAAGTACAGTGAGAATTGCGCAATCAAGATGTAAGAATTTGAAATCTATAATATTCTTATTGATTTGGAGGCCTCCAATGGAAACTAATTGCGCATCGATATTAGCTGATCTTTGCCTTTGAAAATAAGTTTTTTTTCAAGGCTCAACACTGAAAAAAATTTCTCTTCTTACCTAATTTCAGCTTCTGCTATAAAGATGTACTTTCTCTTGATAATCCAAGAAATAGGGAATATTTACACCAGATTTATCCCAACAAGAAATGATAAGACTGCTGATACATCTACATCAGCTTCGTAACTGAACATTTTGTTAATATACTGATGAAGATAGACGTTGAAATCTAAGCTATATGACAAATTCAATAATTTAAGTAATAATTTAAGTTCCCGATTCATGCTTTCTCTTTCTTAACATCAATATACCTAATACGATGGAGTGTTTATTTCACATTTGAATCGCACACTTTCAATGTTGCAGTTTATACAGTGAATAGGGCAAACACATTGTCGCAAATGCTGCTACGATATGCTTCACTTTTGTTACCAATGTATAGCCGTCACTATGAAAACATGAAAAGATGTGATATTTCGCTTTCCCGGACCAAATTAATCAGTCTCTTTCTCAGAAGTACATGTCTTTTGTTATGCTCCAAAGAGTTAATTTAAGTAGATAAACACTTATACAAGGCGCATTCGATTGCTGCATATCAGAAATCGAGTCGGATAAGGAATTCACTTGATTTTAAGCCGGAATCTTCTTTTCTTTTCATTTTCATTGTGACGTCATATTTAATTGACACATTTAAAACATTCACTTTTTCCTTTTGTCGTAAATATTTCCATGTTGTAAACTACATAAAATCTCTCTCTTTACCAAACAGTGACTTATAGATATTTTTACCTCAACAGAAAGCTGAAGTGTCTCTGTTAAATATAAAGAAAAATATCAAAAACTGTATTTGATATTTATCACCAATATATAGAAATATAAATGTTGATCCGTCGCATTTAGGTCACTGAAAATTATGTATGGACACTATAAGTTGAGCCTGCCAACTCTGTTAGAAATCAAAGGCATCATTTTAGAATCATTTAAATCAACATTTTAAAATCATTTCCACTTTTCAATTCCAAACCTTAATATAGTTTCATAAATTTAAATTGGTTTCATTTCGAAGCCGCCGTGCATCGCGAATTATATAAAATGCACAAAGGACAGTTATTTACGTAATCTGAGGATACGTGTTGTGTATTTACGTGTGATGAACAATCGTAGCTTCAGATGTGTATTCCCTGTTGGCTACAATTGAGGACAAACAAATTGATGTCGATGTCATAACCCCACATAGCACAAGCAGATTAATACATCGATGCTTAAAATGCGTTACACCGTAAATAAATTAAAACAGTTTTTCATTTTGGCAGTATTTGGTATTGCACAAGATCATGTTCTTCTTTCATAATTGATGATGTTGTTATACGAAATCTATTCAGAAGTATATCAATTGAAGCTTCATATGTAAGAAGGCTTGATATCATAGGCAACGGACATTATGTACTTAGCTAGCTGTCCGTAACTGCAAGCATTTGTCAGGACGACAGTACCTTACGCAATTTTTGCGCCTGTCCCAAGTCAGGAATATATATGGTTATTGGCTTGTCCTTGTCTTGGTATTCGGGTTATTGGATGCTGTTTCTTTCCATTGATGTATTCACTTTTTTACTTTTTGGGGGCAATTTAGGGCTTGCTATATTGCGTGAGGCTCTTCACCGTGTTGAAGACCGTACGGTGACCCCTACATGCTTTTTTGGGGGTAGTTTTAACCTGGATATGGGATGTTGTCTCCTTGACATCTACTCCAATTTCCTTTCTTTTTCACATAAACAAAACAAAACAAAAAACACTGCCAGATCCAGACGAAAAGGGGAGGGGGGGCTTTCGGGGTTGGTACCCCTTTTCCTGGAACCCTTTTGATCTCTCCTTCCCAAAGGCGGGATCCGAGTAGCGACATCTGTTTACTGACGGTAATCAAGTAATCATAACCTTCTTATAGCCCTTTTATGTGATACCCTCTGTCGTGTGTCCGTCCATCCGAGCTACCCAATGAAGATAAGATAACAGGAAACACTTAAAATTGCCCAACATTTTAATCTGGTGCCACCACCCACCAGGGTACTGCACAAGAAAAACAATAAAATGACAACAGACAAACATATAACGAAAGGAACTCGAGATAGCCGGCCTTACTTGTAAATTTGAAAATATAAATGCTGTTAATAATGACAATGCACATTTGATATCGTTTTCGATTTTTTTCAGATTTTCAATAATACCAAAAGTTTAGTGTTCAAGATAATATTTTTCACTTAAGGTAAAGATGACTCGAAGTAGTATTTCACTATTTTTATTTTTGCGGTTTTTGGCAAATGCAAAACTTGATTGTAGCAAAACATACACGTTATGCGGTGAAAAAAAAATCATTGGAGTTATTAATTTTTTTTTTGCATATAACATGTATAACATTACGTTTATTTAGTATCGAGAGTAATGTATCAGAAATATGAGCCAAGCTCATTATTGAAGTCCTTTTGAGACATCAAGAAGAACTACAATTAACAAATGATAATAGCGTTGTTTCATTGCTAGGTTTACAATGTATTTGCAGAGACTTTGTCTTCTGTGAATTTACTATTTCCTTGTCAAAAATTGTTTGTATAATATTTAGGATAAAAATATTCGCCTACTGCTTCAAAGTTATAAAAAAATGTGATACGTCAACAGGGGTTTATAGCAACTATTTCTGGCACAGACAGCTCGTTAAGGGATCACAGCCGGTATTCTCATTTAAAACGCAATTTTTCTTTGAAATATATAACCAACTAGGTTATGGCATTATAGTTATGCTAAAATGTTTACATTGCTTTTGGCTTTTCCTTAATGCTCATCGTTATCCGAAAGAGGGGATAATGTAATGCTGTCAGTCTGTAAGTACGTAATTACGTTTGTACGTGAGTATTTTTGTAATACTCTCCAATAGCTCTGCACTCTAAGAGATACGAATTGGAAACTTGGTACTATCATAGAGTATGAAATGCAGTAGTGCACTGTGGGTTCGGAATATCTGACAAACGCTCTAGGGGTACATTATGGGCGAAATCGAATTTTCGCGATATCCAATAATTGAAGAAATCTCCAAGACCACTCGGCTAGAAAATCGAAACACCAGAATCGACTCACATGTAGCAACTTCACAGAGGGTGTCGGAATTTGTGTATGAACCATCAGGGCATGGATTCTAGGGGTCCAGAAAAGGGAAAATTCGATTAAGCTGGAACCTGTAGTCGTTGAAACCTTCTAATATATATATATATATATATATATATATATATAAGTACTATAAAGGTTTGCGCCGAAGGTTTTGGAATTGTAAATTTTGCAGGGCGGATACATCGGCAATCGAATACAGAAGTAAAAATGTGGAAAAGGGGAAATCGGAATTCAAGAAATCAAAAATGACGGCAATTAATATCAAACACCAATTGACAACAACAACAACAAAAACAAATGAGCAAGAACACCACTAAACTAAAGCACAATCAGTGTTAAACCCTACAAAAACCGAGGTATCACCAGGTGCTCTAGAAGGGTGAGCACCCGTCATACTGCCAGTAAAAAGTCCAGATTAATTTGTCACTGTCAGTCTTTGTCAGTCCGGTAATAAACTCTTGATCTATGCAATAAACTCTTGAACTGTTAATTACAACCGCGCCGATTTCAGCATAAACTTTCATTTATGCCAACTCAGATAAATCTCATCAATGCAGACACAACAACAGTAAGTAACGTCACAAATTAATCATCCAATAACAATGACATTTCCAAGATACTTTTATCACGAGGGAGGAAAGGTGATAAAATATTACATTGTGTATGAATGTACACAATAATTTTTTTCTATATGAGTTCCATAATGTAATTTATTAATGGTAGCGGGCTTTTGGTATCACCCCTGAGGGCATGCCCTTAAGGGACCAAAAATGTAAAATAATTAGAACTTAGCATATGACTAGAACTTTAAGCATAATTTTCATTTTGTTGTTTTTTTATTTTTTATTTTTTTTCATGGGAAATAACTTTAATAGCTTTTAGAATCCAAGATAAGGGATTGTCAACAAACATTCATTAAACTGGCAAAGTGTTCTTACAATCACTTACATACGTTGCCCGACAAAAGCACTAGTGTCTAAAGCTAGTGGACGTTTACAATTTATAGACAAACAAAGGGCACTCATCAAATAGATTGTAACTTGGCATTTTAAAACAGTGAGACGTCGGCACTTTAAACTTTGACTTTGGTCAGAATTAGATTTCGACATTACAAAATAAATGTAAATTTTGAAAGTATGATAGTATATCCATATGAGAAATTCTCCCACGAACAAGTACAACAAAATTGAAATATACAGAAAGAATACATCTTTCGAACGGGGAATCTTTTTACGGACTCCACAACGACAGGATAAACAATCTCCAGTCTTAAATGGTGAATGAAAGGATATTTCTTTTTCAATTCCCTACATCAATAGGAATTGTTTTCAATAGTAAGAATGCATCAATCTGTAATTCTTATTTAATTTTCAAATTTATAATGACCGTTCCTATACCTTTTGAAGACCAGACTGTAGTATTGGTCAAAAAAGGGGGGGGCGGGGATTGAAATCTACGATTTATCGTTTTTAATTGTAATTGATACATGTATAAGAAGAAAATGTTGGTATGGTGATTTGAAGAAAAGTGCAACATAGTTACAAGGATGTTCTCACCCTTAGTGAAAGATTTTATCACAAAATATAGTAGATCGTTTCTTATGTTAAAATATTCTTAAAATATGAATGAAGCAAAAAAAAAAAAAAATAGAATATATTACTATGACGTCATAATGAGAGTTTTGATATATTTTCTAATAACTCTTCAATTAAATACTTACAATGTATACAGATTGGATAACGCTGAAAAAGTTCCTGGTGAAATATAGTTCACTAAATTGCGACTTAAATATCTGTAATTATATGCATATTTGTTTCCTTTAGAATATACATCTACAAATAATAAAAAACTGAAATTTCGATAACATACAGTTGCGTGTAAACATACCCTTTCATCAAGTGAACCTAAACAGTCATTTAAGCTGCTCCAAGAACTGCCATCGAATCTGCTCTTAAATGCTTACAGATTGCTTTGACTGTCATTGTCCTAGAACTAAACTCTAACAAATTATGGTGATGTCACCATAAATAGAAGAATAATGTTCTGCTCAGTTATGTCACTGATACTGCTGTGGTCTGAGTCATTACATTTCTGACCTTTTCTGACCTGTTCTCCTCATGACCGGCATGACCTTTCTTAGTCTTGAACGCGCTCAGCTTACCTTATCTGATCTATCTGCAGCCCTCTTCTAGAAATAATCACTCTGAATACCTAACACTGTAAATTTTATGTCTGGTACGCGTTCACAAGATTTTTGTCTTTTCAGGGCGAGGAAGTATAAATTTCACTAAACGTTCTACCAGGCAGAGCAAATAATGAAGTTACTGTTTCTACAGATGGCCATTGCGGCATCTTAATCTTCTTCAGTAAAGTTAAAAACATTGTGAAGGACACAATTCAGAAAATATATTAGCTGAGAGAGAACAAATAACTAATATGATCTAAATAGAAAGCCAAGATCTGCAAAGGACATAACTTTTCAGGACGGAGATACTCCCGAGTTTTCAAACAAAATTACTAAATTTAGATATTGCATTGGATATCTTTTCAAAATAAATTCAATTTTCGAGCGAGCACCGACATTATGACTATATAGTCGATGAATACCTTTGTAAATTACAATCCACCAGTCGAGACATCAATCTAGCAAGTAACTTATTAGCATAGTTACTGTAAGTTTCTGCAGATAACAATTTCCACAAACTTTTAAATAAAGACAAAAACAAAACAACTGAAAATCAAATGTCTTAAGAATTATAAACGATAAGTGCATGAAAAGGTGCATACTTGGGCTAATAATTTTCATTATCCGTAAAAGTGGTGATCCAAATTATTCTCGCACCAAAATAGAATATTATGAGTATTTAGGACTAACAATAACACACCAACCCTTCTACGATTAAGTGAGATTATTTGGATGTTCCTCACAATGTATATTTGCGAGTTCCCTGGGTAGCGATTCATAAAGCGATCGATAACATAACGTGCATTCTAATATTTTCTATCAGAAAACATGCATGTTAATTGATAACTAAATACCGAAGTTACTGGAAATTTAATTTCTGCATATGCGCATTTCGACAACTTATGTCTCTTCAGTGCAGATAAAATCTAAACGTTTGGAAGACCATAAACTCAAAGGTGTGTAAAAACTGATAGAGAACAAATAACCAATATGATCTAAATGTAAAGCCAAAACCAGCTAAGGACAGAGCTTTGCATGAGGGAGATACTCCTTAGTTTTCAACAAAATTTACAACAATTTAGATATTGTAAGGTTTCAAATAGAATCGGCTTTCGGGTCAGCACCGAAGTACTGACTACTGAGCTGGTGAATACCCTCGGGGACTAACAGTACACCAGCACTGGCATCGACCCAGTGGTAACAAATAACTAAATACCGAAGATACTGTGAATTTAATTTCTGCATATGCGCATTTCGACAACTTATGTCTCTTCAGTGCAGATAAAATCTAAACGTTTGGAAGACCATAAACTGATAAATCATAAATGGTAAATCAGTACCCATTTGATAAATCATAAATGGTAAATCAGTACCCATTTGATAAATCATAAATGGTAAATCAGTACCCATTTGATAAATGATAAATCAGTACCCATTTGATCACATGCATCGACGTTTTGAGATGTATTGTTTGACAACACTCTTGGGAAATAGACATTATGACATCTATATCATAGACCATGTAAACTATAGTAAACCAGTCATGTTTGTTTATAAATAAAGCCATGCACATAATGATGTCTTCAAACCAATTGAATTGTGTAGACTAGCTTTTTAGATTGCTCAAATAGAAAATGAAAATTGAGATCATCTCATTTGCTTTAATCCATATTTCTCAAAACGAACATGAAACCACAAATTTGACTTACACAAGCTACAGAAAAGTCAATGACGACTCAAGCGTCAAAAGAAACAAATAATTAAAGAAAAATGGCAACATCCGGACCACAAAGGAACATCATCACATGAGTACGGCTTAGAAAAGAAAAATGAGAACACACATAAAAAGATGAACAACACAAACCCAATATAAACCATGGAAGAGATAAGATGAAGTAAGAATTTGAGTAAGAATTGAGTAAGAATTTCCTGCTTCTTAGAGTACAGCCGTCGTGTTGAACACGCCAATGAAAAGTCTAATCGAGTGTTAAAAACAGCTTTAGCTATAAAAGGAAAGATTTGTCATCATTAGTCCATATCTCAGACTTGCTTAAATGATATAACCCAAATATAACATGGAAATATTTACTTTTATGATTTGGTTTGATCTGCATTGATGAGACATAAGTTGTCGAAATGCACATCTGCAGAAAATAAATTAACAGTAATTTCGGTATTTTGTTATTTACTACCACTTGGCCGATGCCTCTGGTGGTGGACTGTTAGTCCCCGAGGGTATTCACCAACCAAGGAGTCAGTACTTCTGTGCTGACCTGAAAACCGACTTTATTAAAACTTGGAAGATCTAAATTTTACAAATTTGTTTAAAACTAAGGAGTATCTCCCTCATGCATAGCTCTGTTCCTAGCTGAATTTCGGATTCTCTATTTAGATCCTTTTGGCTATTTGTTCACTATCAGCTTTTTCAAGTCTTTTGGTTAATGGATTTCCAAATGTTTTGGTTTGATCTGCACTGATGAGAAGTGGTCGAAATGCGCACATTCAGAAAATAAGTTTAGGTATTTTGTTATTTATTACCACTGGGCAAATGCCTCTGCTGGTGGACTGTTAGTCCCCGAGGGTATTCCCCAACCCAGGAATCAGTAATTCGATGCTGACCTAAAAACCGATTCTATTTAAACTTATAATATCTAAATATCACAAAATTTTGTTAAAAACTAAGGAGTATCTCCCTCATGCATAGTTCTGTCCTTAGCTGAATTTTGGCTTGTTCATTTAGATCCTTTTGGTTATTTGTTCTCAGTAAGCTTTACACGTGTTTCGGTTAACGCACTTTCAATTGTTTTGCTTTGATCTACACTGATGAGACATAAGTAGTCGAAATGCGCATATGGAGAAAATAAATTAACAGTAACTTCGGTATTTTGTTATTTTGTAACTACCGACATATGTACAATTACGTTTTTCATATTTCCATACAATACAAAAGAGTTGTTTTCACAGCCACATATTTCTATTGGCTGATTCATGTATAACCCCAGTGAAACACTAAATAGTAAATTCATATACCTGACGCATTGCATTATATATACAGTGCGCCAAAAATTAAGCATCACCTTATTTTTTACATGAACATCATTTTTGAAGCTGTATTGAGGTACGAGGTTTCGGGTCAAAACACGATGAATGAGATAATTTTGATAGTTGGATGTCAAACTTTAACCTTGCTTCATATTGTTGTCTTTATGTGAAAAGTTGTGAAATTATGCACAACCCAATTTAATGAGAAAATGTGGTAGCTTTGTTAAGAAAAATAAGTTTCAGTTAAATGCATGAATTCAGACTGAAGATCATTGTTGGTATTTACGATACAAATGTAAAACACGAATGAACATTCATATTTATGTTTTAGGTGACAGTTGTAGACATAGCTGGTAAAGTTTGAATACAGGGGAGATAATCCAATTTTATGACAATTTAACAGATGGATTTCTCCTAATGTGACGAAATGTCAAAACAAAAAATTTCGCCATTAAATTGGGGTTCTGTCAATGTTAAGACCATTTATGACGAACATGAATTTGAAAACTTTCGACCAATATTTTTGTTAACCTTTAAAATTTTGAAATCTGAGTTTTTTTAGTCATTATAGAACAACACCCCGATATATGTCTGTTTTCAAACAGAGACTACTTTAGTGGATTCAGAGACTGTGAAAATATCCAAACAATGATTTCTGGTGTAGCAAGTTTCTTCTTTTGCCCATTTGTTTGGTTGGATTTCAGTTAAATTTGGTAATTTTTTCAAAGATTTTAAAGCTTAGAAAAATTGCGAGGCATAACTATCCCGATCTGTATGATTTGTTGAAAAATTGTCAATTTAGTTGGTTTTGAACATTTTTAGGAATAGTGCAAACTTCTGAAATGATTTTTTTAGAATTATTTTGAAAGCCTTGCTAAGTCAGCACCATTGCGGGCAACAATGTTTCCGGTGGTTTCTACCTCATTTGTCTTTTTGTCTCACGGACTTCGGCTCTTGACAACTCCGTTCGGTAGTTTTGTTATTACCCTCATTTTACGAAAAAAAACAGTCGGTCTTACTGTGATTAAATTTGGCCGAGTTCCAAATCCGTTAAAAGAAACCATTAAAGCCTAAAAATAACAATTATGGAATGTTGTACAACATTTACCCCATAAAAATGATCTGGTAGCAAATTTGAATTCACAATGTTCCAAATTGTAGTTGAAACTGGAATTCTCATAATGAACAGATCGTTTTATCTTTGGTTGTTAAAATCGGATTTTCGATAATCTATTCAAAAGCTTGAAAGTGCTTTTACATGCATCATGTTAAGGCTTATCATCAAGTAAAATTTTATACAAATAGCTTTTAACATGTTTATTTGGTGAAACATTAAAATTAAGTGATGCTTAACTTTTGACGGACTGTATATTAAGGTGGCTCACTCATCATACATGTTTTGTATGTTTGAAATTGTGTCAGGTTTCGGAACTCCTGTTTTCTATTGGTCAAATAAACTTCCAAGCTTTTAGACAAGAACAAGTCTATGACTTTCTTTGATCTTCCTATCCCGTTTGTTAATACAGTTTTGTACTGGGTCAGTTTGGTGCCACCCGTTAAAATTCTTGCAGCATCTTATTGTACATTTTCTTTCTTGTTTGACAAAAATTGATTTTACGAAACTTCCAAATCTCCCATTAGGGACTGATATCTATTAAAGAACTTTTGTAAGTCATTTACAGTTTAATATTCACATCTAATGTAAATATTTAAGCAACAATACTTTTGCATCGTCATGTTAACTTACAACTTATGCTTGACCATAATCGATTTTTGTCCCGTTTTACTGAATTTTTTTTTTTGGCACAAGGAAGTAACGTATTGAGTTTTCTTTATAACGTAGAGTGAGTGTGTTTTGCTGCATAATATCCGAAAGTCAATATATGAGTGTTACGCCGTAGAAACTTCGTCATCAATGTAAGAATATGCCGATTAATTTAACAAAATAAAATTTATTACGTGAGCATTACTTTCATCATTAAGATAGCATATTGTACTGAATATGTGCACATTGCATGAATGTAGCATATCTACACTTAAGACCTTTCAAATGCTTATCCATTCGCTAGTATGCGTAAACTAGTGTATGCAATAGTACCAATAATTACGTGGATTTTGTTTAAACTTAAAAGTTAATCTTAAAGTAATTTTAAGATTATTACGAAAAGTACTTACAGATTATATATACTGGAAGGCAACATTACAGTAAAGTTGAAATCTGAGAATGAATTATTTTCCAATCTCCTACAAGATGATAAAAGACCAACTTAAACATTTTCGGCTACTTCAGTGTCAGTATTTAAAAATATAATGTAATTTAATTGATTTAAACTGGCTGTTGTTTTATTTGTTCTGTGACATATATTTATATGCATAATTTTGGCATTCTAATAAAATTACTGAAAGTCTGAAGTGGAAAGATAATTTCACATTATTTCACATTAAGGTATTTTGGGTGTCTTAGTTGCAGTCATTGAGTTTGTTTTAAATTTGTACAATGAAAATTTTCGACACATGCTAAAAATATGTAAAAACATTTAGGGGTCACGGATATGTCAAAAACGTTACAGTGTTCTACAGGTTGGCCAAATAAGGATTTCGCACTATATTGGACATATTTACAATAGAATTATACTTGAAACAATTCAAGGGGATATATTTTTCTATGAGCAGAAATACATTCCAAACATTTAAATTTGTTGATTTGATATGGAACTTCAATTAAAAAATATTAAAAACATGTAACGTACTTTTTCAGAAAGTTAATTATGAAACATGAAGAATGTGCAAGTTTTCAAGAAAGTGGGGATGATAAAACTTATTTTGGACCATAAATTAAAAAAAAAACAATTTTAAATTTTTGGAAGAAACATACTAAATGTGGTTTGATAATTTTGTTTTTACAAATTCAATAAAGAAAAGGGATAAACTACACCATTTTTATAACAGGAAAAGAAAATTAGACATGGTTTCTCAATATTGAATAATATCCCTTTTGGTTTGTTTTTTTTTTTAAAAACGCTATAATAATTAATCAAACTTCATACTAATTGTTCCTTTAGATTTTAAATTATTGTGGTCAATACATTTATGATTATTGTGCTCAAACAGGTGATAGGGACCGTCTTAAACTTCTATGAGGTAAGACTGTTTGGTCTCTTTTGAAGGCCTCATGGTGACTTCAAGATGAAGAACAAAAATGAAAGCGTTGTTCCATTTGCTTGATCTTACCATGTATTTATAGGGATTTTGTCCCATGTACATTTACTCATTATCCCTTTATTTGTTCATACAACATCATTTAGTCAAGATTCTTATTACGTTATTGAATTTTTGCTAAAATGCTCAATAATGCATAATAAATGAAATCTTCACAACATTTAGTGTTCATTGTCTTTCAACTCAGTACTGGAGCTATTAAACTGCTAATGTTTCGCTCAAGCATATAACCTTGAAACTTCAGTTCAAAGTGGTATTTTTGTGTCAGGTTAAGTCATTGTTTGTTTATCCTTAAAGCCCCTCTTACACTAGACGAACAAACGACGAACGTATAAAAATAAATTATATGCGTTCGTCTCCGTTCACGTTTGTCGTCCGTTCTTTATCCGGAGAATACGGTACAAGAACGGTGATATCTGTTTTGTACGGTGAAAAATTTTGAACATGTTTAAAACTTGGAACGGACATATACCGCACAAAATGTCCGGTGAATGTACTGTAGGTTTACGTTTTGTTCGGTTGTCATACGTTGTATATACGTTATTCATTCCGTACTTGGCCGTCTTGCATCCGTTCATGTAAGGTAGATTAAATTGGTGAAACGGACTCTTACCGAAGAGATAACGGATAAACCGTTCGTGTTCCGGACTTACAGCGGAAACCAACCGGACAAGCACCGAATAAAATGAATTTATAAAATTGTATTTTGTGCAACCGTAATTTAATACAAAAAAAAATCGTCAAAGTAGGCCACAATTAAAAGATAATAAGCACAAAGTATAAAATATAAAAACCAACCAATTTACCTAGTCAAAAAAACAGAAAGCTAAGAACAGAAGGAAATGCTCGAATTTTCGACCTTATGGCTTAAACTATGAGGAAACCGGACCGAAAACCAAAATTATGGTCCTGCAATAACGAGAGAAACTTGAAAAACTGAGGAACGACGAAAAAAGGTGGTATACAATACCTCATTAAAGTTGCTTATTGAATTAAGTAATTGCAAGACTTATGCAGTGATTGTTTATTTGGAATTATTTATTGTATTTATATTGTAACATTTTTTTTTCTAAAATATATCCAAAACATCAAAATTGAAAACAATGTCCGTTTTCTCACCGTTTAAGAGCATCTGCTACTCTAAAGACTGTATAACTTTAATCCGATCTTGGTCTTGGGTATCTTCACTGGGATTTTCGCCTTGGGTTGTTATGAAGAAGGTTATCTTTGACCCGCATTTCTTTTCTTAGGTCATTCTCTTGCTTTTCCATTCGGTGACATTTTGGGAAAATGAATTTACCTAGTCAAGCACGCCGTCATGATTATTTGTGTAAAATAAGTTGTTGAGCGGTCAAAAGACAACAAAGATAACAGGAAACACAATTACAATGACCAAAAATTACAAGCACATGCCACAATCTACTAGCGAACTGCTAAAAAGACAAACGTAGACAACGATTAGAACTCGGGATAGCCTTTTTAAAAAATCGATTGTTTTGCATAGTAATTATTCAATTCGTTTTTACTCGGTGCTCGTACGTGAGGTTTTCGTTAGCAATTCGTTTTATTCGGTACTCGTCTGGTATGTTACCGTTATAAATACGTTTTATTCGGTAGTCGTCCTGTAGGGTACCGGTGTTTGTTCGGTGTGTGTTCGGTTTGTTCGGTACCAGGACTGTGCATATACGGTGAACTTACTGTATACCTCCGGTTTTTGTGCGTTTTTACTGTAATTCGTGAACGAGCAAAAATATTTACCACCATACAAAAATGATTTTCATCCGTTCCTCATACGTTTGTGCTATACAGTGTAGTGTAAGAGCGGCTTTAACAGTTACTACTTACATCGTTCCTTCTGAGTAAAAAGTGTTTTTTTCTCCTGTTATTTAATACGAGGTAATGCATCATCTATTCTGGCTAAACTATAATTATTTCCATACAAGTTATAATTCCAATTCATTTTGGTTGAAAGGTCTACTTACAATGTGCGCAAGGTTGATGGTAGGGAGGAAGTAAAATTCAAGTTGTCGTCGTTTAGGAGGTTCTCATCTAAGTCTCTACAAGAAAGGGAACATATAAGAATAAATAGAAATTTAAAAGTAATACATGTTGAATAATTAAACATAGACGTGATGCATATATGTCGTTAATTCTTCTGTAACTTGTAATTGTTTCGTAAATTATTATCCTACATTTGTATTTATCACTTTATTGCTCAGTATATGTCTCATTTTCCATAAGTTATAATGATAACGCAGAGAGTTAGTTTATGATAGCCTGACTCATATTTGACAGGGTTCTGCAATGACAATGGAACGCAAACGTCACAGAAATGCGAGAAAAAGTTTCTCACGGAAAAACCGGGTTCTCGATAGAATACCGTCGGTAGAGATCATACTGTGTTTCTTGATGCAATACCCATCAACTCGATCAGGATCAAGATTTGCGTTGGCAAAGCTATGATTATAATGATTTTTCATAATGGAAACATAATCGCAAAAAAATGATGACATGGTTTCTGTATATTCATGTATAATTAAATGAGTGGGAACTGAACCGTCAGTCTAAAACGAACAATCCAAGGACAATGGTTACATCGAAAAAAAACCCCAAAGAATCAAAACCAGAACATGAGTAGCGAATGCGTTTGGAGATGTAAACTCTATATGCCGGTCCTTTTGCAATGTTGGGAAGTTACATGTATCTATTGGAAAAGCGAAGACATTGCGTTTGTCATACAGCCTAGTTTGTAGTGTACCTCTGTTGTCAATGTCAAGGACCGAGGCCAATGGGGAGTATCTGTAGTATCCTGAGTTTCGAGATTTTTAAGATAGATAAGATGAAGAATATCACTTGAGCGAGGGTTGTTTAGTGATAAAGTATCATCTATATAATGGAAGGTAAAGGACTAAGCCAGTTTTTTGTCTTTCTTTTGTAGAAGCCCTTCGATTACTTTAGCCTCTTATGGGTGGAGAAACAGATCAACTAAAAGAGGTGCACAGTTTGTGCCACCTGGAATTCTGACAGTTTGTTGAAAAAGATTTGCTTCAAACTGGACAAATATACTGTCGAACATTTTGATAATTTCTTCTTCTCTATATTTTGCCGTGTTTCTGAGTCGTATTTCACAAAGTATGCTTGTTATCTGACTAAAACAATGAACTTATATCTTCGTTCACCGCTCTTGCGGGAGAAAGATCTATTAATTTAATCTTTCAACCTATGGAAGAATGGTAGTATAAAGTATGGAGAAGACAAAAGTTATAATGCTGTTACATGAACACTGTGATAATGACCTCGATTTGAAGATGTTCAGCAGATGTTTTAAGTTTTTAATATACATATTCAATTTACACCACTTTTTGAAAAGCTAGTGTCACACTACTTTTGAAGATTCTTTTTACGTCTGTCAAGATGGAGGGTAAAAGTTTAGAAATTGGTTTTGTAGAACATTTTGCAGATCCAGCGATGTAACCTTGTTTGTATGGGCATTTGTATAATTTTGGTATTCCGTACAAGGAGCGGAGATCAGTGTCCTTATCTTTGGTTTAAATTCCTAAGGAAAGCAAAACAGATCTATGGTTCTATAATATTTCCTCCATAGACAGAGTAGTAGCTGTTAAGGTTGAAATTCCCTGGGTATTACCAATGTTTAGTTCTTTTTTTAATAATCGGTGTAATGATTTTTACAAATTAAAATGCTGTTGCTAGGGGCGTTATCTGAACAACACAATATTTATCCCGAATGGAGGACAAGTATCTGGCAACATCGGGAATTTTGAAATTGGATAATGCTTTAGTTTTCATTGACCCTCGTAGCTAATGAAATAAAATTATGTTTTCTTCTTGAATGATTTTGTTATCAGCTTCATGTCAATAAATCGTATTACTCATGATATTCTTGATTCCAAGGCTTTTTTTCTCAAACGAGATCGAAATTTTGCTCGTGAATCGCAATCAAAATTAAGATTTATCACGGAGAAACTGTAAATCTTGCACAAAAAAAAATCAAGATGAAACAGAATTGAAATCTTGAATCATTAATCTCGATCTCGATCGGAAATAATGACTGAAGGTGAGAACCTTAATATCTCAAACGAGAAACTTTGTATCGCAATGATTGGTTGCTGAGAATCTCGGACGTTAATTTCTTTGTACTTTGCCGTATGTATCTATGTTAACTGTTTGATGATGGTAAAATTAAAAAAAAAATCATTATAACTGTTTCAGTAGATAAAGTACTTATTCATTACATGTAACAGGAGAGACACAAAATTGTGCATGCAGCAATATTTTATCCGGGGATAGTTTCTATTAACTATTTTCACTGAATTACAAGTGCCAACGTTGTTAAGAAATGCTTGTGTGAATAACGATCAAGAAAGAGAACTCATTTGTTTACCACACAGAGTTAATTTGAAATTTTACATGTGTAAGTTTTTTTTAAGCATCAGTCGATTTTATTGAATTGGATAGCAATTTAATGCTCCTTTTAGAGATGTTTACGGTATTTTGACCAAACCGGGCGTACTAGTTATTATACAAAAATTTTAAAAGCGAAAATGAATTTAAAAAGCGAAGCGCTTTTAATTAGCTTAGATCATAACATATAACCAAGATGAGGATCAAGCAACCTGTAAGCGGTTCATTTTTTTTAGACATATCGGCTATAGAGATACAGTCACTGACCGTATAATACTTTCTCAATGACGTCAACAATGCGTTTCCGTAGAGATTGTTCCGTGACGTTGCAAAAAAAAAATATGGATTCATCTTAAGGTAGATAGACACTCATATTCAAATCCATGAGATTTGGCTGTTAGTCGGCTCAATCGAAGAACCTATCCTACCAACCCGAAATATGTAAAGAAAAGTACGGGTCACCATGCTTGTTTCTTCTAGAATTGAGGTCAAAATATGCTCATTTTAGTCATTTTTTCACCTAAATTTACATAGAATGCACGAAGAAAATATAGGAGGGCAATTTTCAGCTTAATAGAAATGAACCTTTAATCCATGAGAATTTTATAAATTTTTGTAAATAGATAGCTTATGATGTGATCTATTTATTACAATGAAAAAATGTACAATGTATATGTCACCATGCTTTTAACGGAGTTATTTTACGAAGTGTCTGGATTAAACGTTATTTACGGGAAAGGGGAAGTAAATGGCGGCAAAATGGGCAAAATATGACGTTTCGCATCTGTCAGTCAAATATGACGTCATAAAAGGAAAGCTGTAAACTTACTGTTCCGACCCAAAAATCAAATCTAACCCGTATCCGACTCTTTATTTTTCAAATGCGCAATTGAATTGCGAAGCGCAACAGTGTCTATCTACCTTAAACCAACGACAATCGCTTCAATTTTTACCGATAAATTTTATCTGAAATTCGCCGTATCTTGCAGTATAAACACAATAACAGTACAACTCAATATGTATTTCGGCTCAAAACGGTGAAAATGCTCCACAAAAGCTCGCGTTTCTAAGCTTCGTCCTTATAAATTATAATTACGCTTATATAATAATTGCAATGTATCTATAGCAGTTCCCTTTGAGGTATAGATGAAATAATGCTTAAAATGGTAATAAAAACAACTGAAACAATTTAAAAAAATCACTAATTTAAAATACCGGTATATGCTCTCAAAATTCAAGTAGAAAAGGTCAAAGGGATAATTTATATTCACCGAAAATTGAGTTCTGTATATGACCGCCAAAGAATAAACCTGTCATTTTCGTTCCGTTTNCCCCCCCCCCCCCCCCCCCTTTTCTAAGATGCATGATAGTACAATTACGATGTAAATAGCATGATGGCGAAATACAATTGTTACTAAGATTAAGAAAGAAAATGTGTCAACTAAAAGTCCGAATTTCGGCATACTTCTTTTGTGACAAACTCACATTTATAAGATTGATTACTTTATTGATTATTTAATGATCAACTTTATTTCACAGCTCTAATTTATTAAGTATTTTGTTAATTAAAGACACAGAATAATAGGCTGTCCAGGCCTATAGTTAAGATGGGCGAAATAAGCTCTAGTGTTTCTCTCGTGTTCCCGAATCCTTTTATTTAGTTTTAAGTCAATTGATCACCAATTTAAGCACATCTCAACCTTAGTATTGTTATTTATTGCCATCACCCCCCTCCTTTGCGCTGTTTGAATATTGAATAAAAATGCTAATCCGGTCCTTTTGTAGATATCTTCAGAGAAAACAGGAACTAGTATTTACATTTGTGGTCTCTAATGGTAGACTGACTGACAAATTTGCATTAAAATGACACCCAGTGCAATAAACTGTATTTTATAGTTGCAAATTAAAACAGGCAATACTGTTATTATAAAGAATAAATGTTGGAAAAAGCATTTGAAACATAATTAGTGACTTTTAATTGTTCCAATAAATGAAAATGCCTTTTTTCTTTTCATTACATTTGTACAATACATCTTTATCCACTCTAAATTAAATGAATTGACATATACTAGTAATAGAAAAGGAAAACTATGAACAAATGTAGTTAAAACCAATGTAAAATAAGTTTCATTTGAAATAATTTTTATTATCATGAAAGCCATATTAGTTTGAAAAATATATGCTTAATGGTGAAAGGGATATAATCCAAATTTGTTTAAACACATTACGTTAAAGAAGGTTCTTAAGTTTAAGTAAGTCTCTTATCCGGAAACCTCTATTGTACACTTACAACCACTGTCGTCCGTTTCCCTACAGAGAGACAAAAAGGCAAATGAGTATATGAACGACTATAGAGCACTTGTGGAGCTGATGTGAGCAGTTATGCCAAATAAAATCGGAAATGTAGGTATTATATGTACAGATATAAAGAAAAATTATTTATTTGTTCAGAAAATAAGAAATTCAATGTGTAAGGTATGAATTTTTCAATCTTCAAGTCGAAATGTCGGTCACGATCCCGTTTTACATATTTTTGCGTGAATATTTCTTTTTATTCCAAAGTCAGGAAATTGTTTTTTATGTTTTATTATATCCTTTGGTTTTGGACTCTTGACAATTTTGTCCGGTAATAATGTTATTATCCTTATTCAACATGTTACAGAATAAATTCTAATATTAACTTACGAAATAAAGAATACAACTCTAGCAACGGATTATTTTAGACGGAATCGACACTGCACGAGAAATAATCTTGAGCTAAAATGAACAAACAAAATGATATGAAATCAACACATATTGTTGTCATCTTGATTTAACCATGAGGCTGCCAATGGACTAGAGGCTCGGAGACTGAGCCTGTATCGCTCACCTGACAAAATATTTTTCTCTGCCATGCATGACCAAAGATGATGTTTTTTTACCAATGGAGGTCTGATGTTTAGCTATGTTCTCTATTAGCACCTGTGTTTTTTGTCCTATTGAATGATTAAACTTTGCAAAGGACCTTCTACTCATCATTCCAATACAATTCGCTCCAACAGTTTCAGAGAAGCTGATGAAAATGTAATTTTTCCCAAAAAGTCCAATGTAAAGTCAAACGTACATTCTGCGTTGGCCGCCATGTTTTTTGTCAAATAAGAACAAAATGAGCAATCTTTGTAAAGGACCTTTATTACATCAGCCCTATAAAGTTGGATTAAATTTGCTACAGCCGTTTCAGGGGAGAAGATGAAAATGTGATTTTTCCATAATGTCCAGTTTTAAACTATGTTCCTTGCTGGTACATGTAGCCATGTTTTTCATCTGATCAGAGCAGAATGAGCAATTTTTGTATAGGACCTTTAGTATATAATGCCTGTAAAGTTTGTTTGAATTTACTTCCGAGGTTTTAAAGGAGAAGATAAAAATGTGCTTTTCCCAAAGGGTCCAATGTTAAATTTTGTTCCGTGCTGGCAGCCATGATTATCATCGGATTGAAACGAAATGAGCAATCTTTGTAAAGGACCTATCATTCAACATCCCTGTTAGTTTGGTTGAATTTGCTTCAGCCATTTCAGAGGATAAGATGAAAATGTGATTTTCCCATATGGTCCAATGTTTAACTATGCTCCATGTTGGCGGCCATGTTTAAATCGCATAGGAGCAAAACTTTAATGAGCAACCTTTGTAAAGGACAAAACACAAAATGAGCAATTTTTGTAAAGGACCTTTACTTCATCATTACTGTAAATAGAAAAAAGAAGGGAAACTGGGAATGTGTCAAAGAGACAACGACCCAAAGGAGATTAATAACAGCTCAAAGCCACCATAAGATCTCCAATAAACGGTGAGAAAACCCCACACCCAATGGCAGGTCGGAGTCGGCCCCTGAATAAAGAGTAATCAAGTTCAGCGAAATAAACATCATCCTAGACTCCTATAGACATAAAGTAAACTAACTAGAAAAAAGACAAGACACACAAATGCTTAATAAATTTCCTGAATTAGGACAGGCGCAAACCTGGTGCAGTGCGGTTAAACTAGTTTTATTGGGCCCAAACCTTCCCCCTACAGCTAATGTGATAAATAAAAAAAAACAATCGTAACAACAGTAAAATTCAGTTGGCAAGAGGACCGAGTCAATTGTGAAAAATTAAACTGAAAGAACTAAATATACGGACATAAACATGAAATCACAAGAGACCACTAGCAGTTAACTGACATGACAGCTCCAGACCCATTACCAAGTGACAAAGTAATTTATGTACCCTCGGTATACAGCTTCCACCAAGATCCCTTCCTGTGAGGAGTTTAGCATAATGATTCCATGCATATACCGGAATACATAACCCGTGTCCATGCAATACAGATTTTAGAAATTTAGAATGTGTTTAGTTAAAATGCTGTTAATAGTCTGGTTGAATTTGCTTCAGCCGTTTCAGAGGAGAAGATAAAAGTAAGATTTTCCCATAGGGTCAGGGGTGGGGTGCAGGACAACTCAGCCCACGGACAACTCGGACCAGTTCATCATTACTGTAAAGTTTGGTTGAATTTGCTTCAGCTGTTTCAAAGAAGAAGATGAAAATGTGATTTTCACATAGGGGCCAATGTTAAATTGTGTTCCGTGCTTGCGGCCATCTTTTTTTACGGATCAAAACGAAATGAGCAATCTTTATAAACAACCTTCAATTCATCAATCATGTAAAGTTTGGTTGAATTTGCTTTATCAGTATCAGAGGAGAAGATGAAAATGTGATTTTTCGATAGGGTCCAATGTTAAACTATGTTCCGTGCTGACGGCCATGTTTTTATCGGATAGGAATGAAATGAGCAATCTTTGTTAAGGACCTTTAGTTCGTCATTCCTGTGAAGTTTGGTTGAATTTGCTTCAGCCGTTTCAGAGGAGTAGATGAAAATGTGATTTTCCCTTAGGATCCGATGTTAAACTAAGTTCCGTGCTAGCCGCCATGTTTTTAATCGGATCGGAACTAAATGAGCAATCTTAGTGGAAGACCTGAAGTACATCAGTCCTGTAAAGTTTTGTTAAATTTGATTCAGCGGTTTCAGAGGAAAAGATGAAAATATGATTTTTCCGATAGGGTCCAATGTTAAACCTAAGTTTCGTGCTGGCGTCCATGTTTTTTATCGGATCAGAATAAAATAAGCAATCTTTGTAAAAGACCTACCATTCAGTATTCCTGTAAAGTTTGGTTGAATTTGCTTCAGCCGTTTCAGAGGAGAAGATGAAAATGTGATTTTCCCATAGGGTCCAATTTCTAATTATGTTCCATGCTGGCGGCCATGTTTTAATCGGATCGGAACAAAACTTTAATGAGCAATCTTTGTAAAGGACAAAAACAAAATGAGCAATCTTTGTAAAGGACCTTTAGTTCATTATTACTGTAAAGTTTGGTTGCATTTGCCTCAGTCGTTTCAGAGGAGAAGATGTAAATAAGATTTTCCCATAGGATCCAATGTTAAACTATGTTCTGTGCTGGCGGCCATGTTTTTTATCGGATCGGAATGAAATGAGCAATCATAAAGAAGGACGTTGAATTTGCTTCAGCTGTTTCAAAGGAGAAGATGAAAATGTGATTTTCCCATAGGGACCAATGTTAAATTATGTTCCGTGCTGGCAGTCATCTTTTTTTACGGAACGGAACGAAATTAGCAATCTTTGTAAAAAACCTTCCATTCATCATTCCTGTAAAGTTTGGTGAATTTGATTTAGCTGTTTCAGAGGAGAAGATGAAAATGTGATTTTCCCATAGGGTACAATGTTAAACTATGTTCCGTGCTGACGGCCATGTTTTTATCGGATTGGAACGAAATGAGCAATCTTTGTTAAGGACATTTAGTTCATCCTTCCTGTGAAGTTCGTTTTGACTTGCTTTAGCCGTTTCAGAGGAGAAGATGAAAATGTGATTTTCCCTTAGGGTCCAGTGTTTAAACTATGTTCCGTGCTAGCCGTCATGTTTTTAATCGGATCGGAACAAAATGAGCAATCTTAGTGAAGGACCTGAAGTACATCATTCCTGTAAAGTTTTTTTTTTTTTTTTTGAATTTGCTTCAGCGGTTTCAGAAAAAAGATGAAAATGAGATTTTTCCGATACGTTTCGTACTGGCGGCCATATTTTCTTTATCGGATCAGAATAAAATATGTATTCTTTGTGGATGACCTCTAGTAAACTATTCCTGTAAAGTTTTGTTGAATTTGCTTCAGCGGTTTCAGAGGAAAAGATGAAAATGTGATTTTTCCCATAGGGTCCAATGTTAAACCTAAGTTCGGTACTGGCGGCCATATTTTTTATCGGATCAGAACAAAATGAGCATTCTTAGCATTCTAGTACATCATTCCTGTAAAGTTTGGTTGAATTTACTTTAGCGGTTTCAGGCGAAAAGATAAAAATGTGATTTTTCCCATATAGTCCAATGTTAAACCTAAGTTCCGCGCTGGCGGCCATGTTTTTTATTGGATCGGTACAAATTGAGCAAGCTTTGTAAACGACCTTTAGTACATCATTCCTGTGAAGTTTGGTTAAATTTGCTTCAGTGGTTTCACAGAAGATGAAAGTGTGAAAAGTTTAACCGACGGACGACGTACGACGGACGGACGACGGACGGACGACGGACGCCAAGTGATGGCAAAAGCTCACACTAACCCTTCGAGTCAGATGAGATAACAAGCACTCATTCCTCATATAAAGTTCAAGACGGCATTATGAAACGGTTTGTGTGGAGTTTATGATCACTTGCTCAATGGCGGTAAATGCTATATCCATAATAAACAATGAAGGGATATGGATTAAATGCACATAAGATAATTTCCCTACAAATACATGGTAACAACAAGCATTGGAACTTTTTTTCCCTTTGGTCACATATGTGTATGCAGAACTAACCAGACTAGATAATCTTAGGCCGATGTTTGAAAAATGTTAACTGGATATATATTTATCCCATTACATCATATTTTTTTAAGTTTAAGTCAATAAAAAATTATCTTTTGGTTGCTGTTAAAACTTTAAAATTTACTTCATTTATGTAAATAAGCAATTAAAGCACAATATCCCTTCTATTCATGTATTTCAATAGTACTCTTGTAAATGCATAGGAAAAACGTGTTCCCAATATTTTAATGTGCTGTTCAAAAAATAAAGCTAAAGAAATGTCGCCGTTAAAGTTTGGAAAACGTGTAATAGTGCAATCAAAATCATCCCTTTTCGCTCACCTGCCTTATGCTAGGGTAAGCTTTTGCCTTCACTTTGCGTTCGTCGTCCGTCCGCCCATCAGTCTGTCTGGCGTAAACTTTTCATTTTTATTTCAAAGATCTTCTCCTCTGTAGCTACTGAGTCAATTGGAACAAGACTTGGCCACAATAGTCCTAGGGTGGTCTCTAACAAAAAAGGTGTTTTTCTGGTCCGCATGAAATCCAAGATGGCTGCCAGCGGGAAACATAGTTTTAACATTAGATCCGATGGGAAAACACATTCAAAGATCTTCTCCTCTGAAAACTACTGGACCAATTGGCACCAAACTTGGCCATATTAACCGTTGGGTGGTCTCTTGCAAAATAGATGTTTTTCGGGTTGATGTGAACATTTCATCCTATGGGAAAACACGTTTAAAGATCTTCTATTCTAAAACTACTGAGTCAATTGGCACCAATCTTGGCCACAATAGTCCTTGGGTAGTCCCTTAAAATAGGTGTTTTTTCAGGTCCGCGCGATAATCAAGATGGCCGCCAGGGGAAACATAGTTTTAACATTTGACCATATGGGAAAACGCATTCAAAGATCCTCACCTCTGAAACTACTAGGCCAATTGGCACCAAACTTGGCCATTAAAGTCCTTTGGTGGTCCCTTGCAAAAAAGGTGCTTTTTCAAGTTAGTGCTATATGCAAGATGGCCGCCAACGGAAAACTTAGTATTAACATTTGACCCTATAGGAAAACACGTTCAAAGATCTTCTCTGAAACTACTGAGTCAATTGGCACCAGACTTGGCCACAATAGTCCTTAGGTGGCCCAGTACAAAAAAAGTGTTTTTCAGGTCAGCTCGATATCAAAGATTGCCACCCGCGGGAAACATAGTTTTAACATCGAACCCTATGGGAAAACACATTTAAAGATTTTCTCCTCTGAATTTACTGGTACTAGCAGATATGTTATGATCTTGTTTGGCCATATTGATCTTATCATCATCTTGACAGGCTTAACACAATTTTGTTAAGAGAATATAAGATTTTAAGTAGGTTTTCAAGATATTTGACTTGAAGGACGATCAAGACGTGTTAAGATAAGTTAAGAATAAACAAGTTTGGTTGAATTTGCTTCAGTGGTTTCATAGAAGATGAAAGTGTGAAAAGTTTAAGATCGACTTAACTGCGTTCAGGAACGACCAAGACGAATTAAGTTTGTTAAGATTTGATCTTGTTTGATCAGGACAAACTGAACACATCTTAATCGCCCTTGAATGCAGTTATTTTGTTTGATCTCGATAAACTGATCAGGTCTTGATCGTCCTTGGAAGATATTATCTTGAAATATGACTCAATATCTTACACAGTCTTAACAAAATTGTGTTAAGCTTGTCAAGATCAAAATGGCCAAACAAGATCATAACATATTTGCTAAAGTGGGCCAATTGTAGCCAAACTACACAATAGTCATCTGATGGTCCCTTAAAAATGTGTTTTTCAGGTCAGTCCGAAATTCAAAATGGCGGCCAGCGGAAAACATAGTTTTAACATTGGGCCTTATTGGAAAACAGGTTCAAAGATCTTCTTCGCTAAAACTATGGAGCCAATTGGCACCAAACTTGGCCACAATAGTCCTTCAGATGTCCTTACAAAGAAGGTTTTTTTCAGGTCAGTACAATATCCAAGACGGCCGCCAGCGGAAAACATAGTTTAACATTAGACCCTATTGGAAAACACTCTCAAAGATCTTCTCGTCTGAAACTATTGGACTAATTGGAACCAAATTTGGCCACAAAAGTCATTGGGTGGTCCCTTGCAAAATAGATGTTTTACAGGTCAATGCAATATCCAAAAAAGACGTTTTACAGGTCAATGCGATATCCAAGATGACCGCCAGCGAGAAAAATAGTTTTAACATTGGATGCTAATGGAAAGCAGGTTTCAAGATCTTCTTTGAAACTACTGAGGCTATTGGTATCAGTCTTGCCCACAATAGTCCTTAGGTGGTCCCTTGCAAAAAAGGTGTTTTAAGGCTCACGCTGTATCCAACATGGCTGCCAGTGGGGAACATAGTTGTAACATTAGACCCTATGAGAAAACACATTCAAAAATCTTCTCCTCTGAAACTACGGGTCATTTGGAACCAAATATGGCCACAATATTCTTTGGCTGGTCCCTTGCAAAAAAGATTTTTTTTAGGTCTGTGTTATATCCAAGATGGCCGCCAGTGGGAAACATAGTTTGCAATATTTGACCTTATGGTAAAACACTTTTAAAGATCTTCTCTAAAACTACTCATTAATTGGAACCAAACATGGCCAGAAAAGTCCTTGGGTTGTCCCTTGCAAAAAAAAAAATTCAAGTCTGACCTATATCCATTATGGATGCCAGCGGAAAAAAATAGTTTTAACATAGGACCCTAAAGGATAACACATGGTCCTTTATGTGCACCCTTGAAAAGAAAACTTTTTTTCAGGTTCACACTTTATTCAAGACTGCTGCCGGCCGGGAACATCATTTGATATTAGACTCCATGGAAAAAGCTAACAGAGGTCTTCTTCCCTTAAACTAATTTGGGATATTGGAATTATAGTTCAAATATATATATATATGGACCCTTTAACATAAAATGTCTATATTAATGAAGGGACAGGCGAGCGATACAGGCTCTTGAGAGCCTCTTGCTTTCATAAATTTTAGTTCTTATTTTACCGAAGTCATGAAGATACTTCGATCATTATCTCGTCTGCATTGTTGTTTATTTTATAGGAAAAGATTAAAAAGAAAATGGGCTTCTTGTGTACACACATATGATCATATATTAATTCTTTCTGCCCAAACAGTTGATTTTGCTTTAGTCGCTTGAAATATATTGTTTTATTGCTTAAAATAAGTTTCCCATGTCTTTGCTATATTAATTCCTATTCAGTCATTAGTCCTGTGTTGATGTTATGTGTATGGAGATCAGTGACGCATTGAAATTGACGATGGAATCACTGACCACAAATAAAGAGAAATTTACACCTGCATTTAATAACCATTATTAGTAATCATTTTCGCTACTTGACAAGCAGTAATGAATTTTATTATAAATGTTTAAAACTGTAATTACAATTCAACTGACCTTTCTAAAAGGATACCCTGGGTTGTCACAAGCGCGAAACCAATAACTTACTATTGCATTGTTGTGTGCATATGCTTATAATGCATCATAGTTTCTATATCTACATAACGTATCGTCATTTACAGTTTCTACTTAATATCTGATAACATTGATTGTTAAACCTTACATGTACCTGTAGTAAAGGGTTAAGTTTTAAGTATATAATCAAATATTCAATGTACTAAAAAAACACAAACTAAATACTTCCAATTGAACATAATGTGGAGAACACGATAAAAGAGTATACAAATGTAATTTATCAGATAGAAATAGACTTCACAACTCGATAGTCATTAACTCGATGAAGCTCGTCCATTATTATTGTGTAATTAAATAGCTCGACTTGATAAAAGGCGACATACAAGTCTCACTCATAATGAAACCTATTATTCCATATATTTATCTGAAAAAGTTATCAGTTGAATTAAACATATTTTATTTGCTCAAAACATTAGCAATTGGGATTGGGCACAAGTTTTTACAACATTTTTCACAGCCCGCTCCCTACAATTTATGATCAATTATATATAACAGCAATCATTCAATTAAATAAAAATCATTTACATAAAATACAAAATGCTATGTAAGAAATAACAAAATTGAATATATTGTAGAAAATTGCAAAACATTAGTGAGATATAGAAAAAAAA